>OY720633.1:173957195-174262483 GCA_963169105.1 Ceriagrion tenellum | reverse complement strand
GTACACAAGGGAAACGATCAAGCTGTCAATTCACCTAGAAGACGGCTCAAGAGAACCGGAGGGACGAGGTGACCATCTATGAACCTGGGTGCTATTTAAGTGGTAATGAGTCTGCGTGGCTCATTTTTTGGTTTTCCGTGTATGAAAGAGGACCAGCAGTCACTCATCTCTGCGTGCACGTGAAAAACGGTCAGCGTGTCTACTACAACATACACGACGTGCAAGATATGTTACGAACTCCTCAAATGACCACGCTGACCGTATTCTTTAGGGTTTGTGGTTTTCTTATAAAACAAGTTCAATTTTTCTCACACTCGTTGAATTTCAAGGATGGGCACCTTCGGCAAGTAGGAATATAAATATACTTTTCTCCTCAAGATGATGTCAATTTCGCCGCATGACCATTTTCTCCCTTCTTTTGTCTTAGTCTCGTGGAAGCGCTCTCGTCACAAATGTGTCCTTGCTTTCAACTGACGTACTGACACACGTTATACTCCCGAGTTTAGCCGAACTCACGTTTGTGTAAAGGGATCACAAAGTCCATAATAGCATTGCCAACAACCACTACCTTTTCTTTCGATATCAGTACCGCACAATATCTTCAATCGACGGAAGTTCCCCAATTGACACTTAGAGCGCATAAATGAGCAGCTGTTGAAGCGCATTTTTGGAGAGAGACACAAATAATTATAGCATTGCCTAAGAAAGTAATTATGTTATTACTATGTATCCTGACTCCGCCGCGCGGTGGGAGCCGCCGCTCGATGCGACGAATATGTGTCCTATTCATTTAAATAGCACATTCGACATCTCACTGGCGAATGTCATTACTGGATCATCCCGTTGACAGGCTGAGAGCAAACGCGATATTGAATGACTCTGAGGTGGGCATGAGAATGCAATATTCGCCAATACATTGAATCTGAGAGTAAAATACACAGCAGAAAACGAAAGTCACGACCGCAGAGGAAAGGAATGGAATACAACCGTCCATGGGTTCAATTAAAAAACTCGTCACAAAAACTGTTGACATGAAATAGTATAGAACTATTGAACAACAATACAAGAGGAATATTCAAATATGTTTATTTTACACAGAACCGGATTACAAATACAGAGGTTTTGTAGAAATTAGAAACTCAACTATCATTATCTACCTCGAGGGATAATAAAAGCGTTATATTTAAATATGAAATAAGAAATGAAGAAATAAGTTCAAGGAAGCAATAAGATAAGAAGACATAAGCAAGACCTTACTCAATAAACTTTCAAATCAGTCTCTAATCCAAGTAGATAACGAATCTACTCGAAGAAATAAAGGCAGAGACCAAGTCACCCTGCACACATCGATATCGAAGAAGGCATTGATTATAATTAAGTAAATTTTAAAACCTTGAAAACAGCAATAGAATCCACAGTGAAATCTAAACGTTAATTCCACTTATTAGAAAAACGTGGTTTCGTCAAGCTTCGAGAGACGTTATAAGCTTCGTTCACGAAATAAGAAGCCACAATGAAAGACGAGAGCACCGAAGTATCATGGAGATATTTCTTTTGGAAATACTTCCGCAAAAAATCTCTGAATATATTCCACACAAATTTAAACTTAAGAGTTAAAATTCACTTTAGTATAACAAAAAAGTAAGGAGGGAGCTCAAGAGACCGAGGGTATAAAAAAACTTACATGGAAACTCTTTGAGGTTAGGTCTAATAACAATGGCACATGCCGTGAGAGAAATGTATGCTGCTCAACGGTCGAAAACGAAGAAAATAAGGGTTTTTACTCTAAAAAAAACTTATAGAAACAAAACCTAGGTGAATTACTAGAATAAAAATCTCACTTCCTTTTGGTACTTTGTGAGAGATCTCCGAGGCGAATTTCTAGAGTCCTAATAGCGATGTTGTCATCAGCAGTATCGACATAGAAAACTTATTAAACCACTTCGTTGAAAGTTCATACGCTCAGAATGATTCGAAACATAATTCAGAAATTCCTGACGTTAATGAGCCGATGGCTGACATAAATATTCAACGTGATTGAATATCTAAACAACAACGGTCGATTAGAATTAACAAGTCCCCAGGTCTACAAAAAAATACCTGCGCGAGTGCTCAAGGAATTAGCGCCTCAGATTGCATCATTCTTAGAAATTATATTTAGCAAATCATTATCCGAATACAAGGTACCCCAAGACTGGAAAATAGCCAACGTTACACCAATATTTAAAAAAGAAAACAGACAGGACCCAGGAAATATCCGGCCTACATCATTAACTTCACTTTTATGGAAGATTCTTGAATACATAGTTGTTGTTAATAATATTATGACTTCCGAAAGGGTAAAGTTCCGAAAATGCCCTAGAGACATAGCTTCCTCTCTTCCTTCATGGCATCCGAAAGTCATGCGAATCGAAAGGGCAAGTTGATGCTATCTTCATTCCGTGATTTCAAGAAAACATTTGACGAGGTTCACTACAAAACACTCATACTTATACTGCATTCATGAGGAGTAAATTAAAAAATAGTAAATTCAAATAGTGACTTTTTAAAGTGATCACATACAAAAAGTAGTTATTGACGACATAATGTTGCCCGCGTCACATTCAGTTAAGGAAATGATCTGCATTTCATTTAGGACCTGATGAAGCCAGCTGGAAGGCAGGCGAAACTGTTGTCCCCCAAAAATGGATCAACGCGGCAAAAACCCGAAGAGAATACGGTAAACCAGTACATTTGCTTTGTAAAATACTAAAAAAAATGGTTCAGATACGTGGACGACATCCTCATTATGGTCTGGCACAAGCCACCATTTGAATTCTTTCTTCAACCATCTGATCTTTCTTTAGTCTAACGTTTTCTTTACAATGGAAAATGATTCCAACGACTCTCTAAATTTCATCGATCTGTTATTTTTCGATTGAGGGCAAAAAATATGAACTTGCAATCTATAGGAAACCATCTTACACCGAACATGTCATACCGAACGATTCAATTCGTATTTTTTGCACAAGCATGCTCCTTTAAATTCTATTGTTCATCGCCTCCTTCACATACCTCTCACTCTCACCAAATTTCAAAATGTGCATTTGACAATCATGTCCTTAGCCGCTTACAATGGTTGCAATCCAAATTTAGTGGACAAAGTTCTTCGTAAAAAAACAAAAATCCTTAGCTACCAAACAGAGTTCCCCCACACAAACAGTAAGACCCTCAAAGACCACATGGTGTTCGATTCCTTTACCAGGCAAAATTCCTAATGGGATTTAAAATCGCCTTCCGATATCCCTTTAGGCAGCGTTCTTCACTAATCCAACCACTTTGAAGTTTTCATTAAACGGAAAATGCATACAGAATAGATTTCTCAAGTCTGGCATTTAAAGAATTAAATGCAATAGTTGTAATACATCAAGCATAGGTTAAACTGGTCAAAATTTCATTACACGTATCAATGAACATTCATTTCAGGTGTTTTATTAATTAGGACTACGCTTGTCAATTTTCTACGCAACTGCTTTAAATTAATCATGCAAGTAATTTTCTATGAGAAATTTTGCATGTACTCCCGAAAGGTTTTAAAATGGATGCATTGGTGCAAATGGAAATCATCAGAGAGTCAAGCAACCTTTGCAATGAGCTATTTTATCTGCACTCCTCCTCCCCACTCCTTTCTGACAAAATTTCCCTCCTCACAACCCCTAAATATATATATTCCCCGGCTTTCCCGAAAGTTATTTGGTTATCAAAAACTGCACCCCTAACTAATTTTGAGGTTACTATCACAAAAATCAATAAGTAATCTTGTGCAACGAGTTTACCCGACGGTAAAGAAAGCTGCAAAACGCACTGTACTCTATGAATAATAGTGGAAAAGTAATTAGTATTTTTAAAACGGATTCTAATATATTATAGGGCCCGAAAACCATAGTTTACCTTGACCACAGAAATAATAGTTCCTCTCCCAAATCCCTTTCCCTCCCCGACCACGATCTTGTATATACACTGTGACTGATTTTATATTTTCACTTGCAGATGACAGGAAGTGTCGAATCCCGGGTCGTGCTAATAAACCTTAAAATAAACACCTTAAAAAAAGATTTACAAATTGATTTTATTTGGTTCCTAATGAAATTTTAACCTGGAAAACCAAAAAAAAGTCAGACAATTCATGATTTTAGATACATTGAAACCCCGATTTACGTCTTCTAAACAGATTTTTACCCTCAAATAGTCCTTTAAGCAAGGAGAAATACTTAAGTGGTGGTTTTGTTATCCAGGACGGGACAACAACTGAGTTTTGGCAATGTTTTAGTGATAACGTTATAACACTGAAAACTAAGATAATGTAACCAAGTGGAGGTGTAACTCGGAATCTTGGTTTTAACACTGTGTGTCAATGCCAACCAGTGTGGAACACATGGAAAAACCACCGTGTTCTATCAATCTCTTCCGTTAGTCCGCCCTTCCCTTTCAGATTCGAAATGTTCGTGTTTGTCACCCCGCTCATCCATTCCACGCTGGTTTTTTGTATTTTTAATTTCATTCACTCATTTATTCGCAGATTTTTTATATAACTTTTCCTGTATCGATCCAGGTGCCAGCTATTTTATCCTTCTTTCATTATTTCATTTCTTATTAAAATTTCCTCTCAACTTTCACAAGTATATTATTGAGCAATTCCGGAGGGCTTTAGAGAAAAATGCACTTCAACTCATTGCAATGATGGCTGTGAATTTGATTTGTACATGCGGTTATACTTCTTGCAATTTTCCTTGGTGAAATAACATTGATGTTTTAACTATAATTTATTAATTTCTCTGGTCTAATTAAATAAATAATGTACCACGCGTCTTACGAATGTTATAATTTTTAGAAACGCTCGTTTAGAGTGAATACTTTCTTGATTATTCATACAAATAGTAGAACAAAACAAAAAAAAACAATAAATTAATAAAAGGTTAAATTGAGGTCAACATATAAAAGAGACATCAAAATAATGGATTAGGAGAAAAATTAGCTGGCAATCATGGCGAAACATTAACGTCTATATTTCCTATTAGGAAGGCGAAGGAGGAGATGAATGCAGTACTAGTTTAGGTGCTGCAGATATTGAATGATTGGCGAACATTTGGGTTAATGTTGACGCATGCAGCGGTGCAGAGGCGCATGAGATGAGTTGTGAGCAAACAGAGGATTGTCAGTGAATTAAGAGCCCTCGGGGTTCACACTGGTTCATGTTCTCCATAGCTTCGGAAGCTATTCATGCTATTCACAGTGAAACCTTGAAGTCCTGTTCGACGATACGAGAAGTTCAAAAGGAGGTCAGGATCCGTCGTGTGCTTCGGCATGTTGAGAGAGCGAACCCAGGGAAAGAGAGGAGTTATAAGTTTACCATGGAACTTCGAGAGGGGCCGTCGTGCATCAATAATACAAGCCAGATTGTTTAAATGTGATAAAACCGGGTTGCTTTCAAAGGAGGTGCCCAACGAAAACTTTCTTCATTTAAGAGAGACAATCGTGGGAAAATGATGGTTTGTAAATAAATTCACTTTATAATATTACAAAATGGAATTGTGATTTTTAAAAACATTATATTTACAAAAACTTATTTACAAACGTTTAAAATTTACAAACACTTACAATTTACAAACATTTACGTTTACAAACATTTACATTTACAATCGTTGTGGAATATTACCAAGTGAATTTATGAACAAACCATCGCATTATTGTTCCACCAAAGGAAGCCAGAGAATTTATTACATATTCGTGGGAAAATTCTTAAGAAAGATGGATTACATTCTTATTTTGTTCTAAAACCTTACAATAATGTTCTCGAAATAAAATTTGTGTTGGTCTACCGCTCTGAGAATCAAAAAAATTTCTATATGGATTATGCTTGCGGGTCAATGCTTAATGTTTCTTGGAAGTGAAAGATCGATCCATGGGTAATAAGAAGCCTCGCCTCAGAGTATACCCTGAAGGTATATCCGACTGTAAGTTGTATCAGGAACAAGTTACACCAGCTGAAAACTCTGTTTATCTTCTGAACAACACTACAGGACATCCTCCTGACATTGAAAATGATTTTAGTGAAAATATTAACTTAAGATAAATTTTCTACTTGCAAGTACCACAACGTATCCACGTTTGCTGGAGGCAAAGATTAGCGCCGATTGACGCACTGTTCTCATGGAAGGGAAAATGAGACGGAATGGAGGTGGGAAGAATGATCGGGGGAGAGGGGGGGCAATCAGTCATTAGTCTTTCAGAGCTTCACGGTCAGGCCGGGAGGTTCAAATTCCTTCGACGGCCTTCAAAAGCGATAATAAAATTGACTTTTAATTGCGATTTTGGATCCACTTTGAATTTTTTGGATGATTCTGTTGATAATTTGAATCCTGTTCATATTAACAGGTGATAAATGCAATCAAGGAAAGATATCAAAACAAGTAAACACATATTTGCTTCATTTTTTATTCACTTCAGCATAATTCTGCTCAGTGATATTTTTCTTACACATTTCCGGGACTATAGTAATTTCAGGCACACCTGCTAAGCCTTGACAGGGCACGCGATGAACCATTAAGTCCAGACTGTACCGTTAAATGCTCTATAAAAACTTGGATACAAAAGCGACCAAATTTTATCCCACATCCAGCACTAATCTAGAGTTGGCTGATCTGCCATTGTTTCACAAGTCCGTGATCATTAAATAACTGACCTATGGTCGAGATATGTGCGACGAGTCAAGAGTCATTTATAAGTAAATATGGACTAGCATTATCGGTGGCGGAGGCTTCCCCTCTGTGCCGTTGAGATGCCGCAGTGAAGGTCTTCGACGTTCCCATCCGCGTGGATCCATATACACTAGACGACTGTTTCGGTGGCATTACTGCCACCTTCTTCAGACCTCAAGAGACTCCATCACTGCCCGGGAAAAGCGCTCAAATTCGTGGACAGTGAACTTTATAAAATCGAAAAGTAAAATGCCCGCGAGTACTTCAAAGGATGCTTTGCCTCAAAGAAACCTTTCTAAACGCGAAAATGGGAAAAAAGAAACTATTACGGCTTTATAGGAGGAACTTGAATGCGAAAATTCATTTCATTTTCGCGGGCGCTATTTTTTTTATCGCCTCTGATCAATCGAAACGCGAGAACCGAAGAAACCGATCCGAAGAGCGAATTTCCCGTTCGGAGAGCAACTCTGCCTTCCCATTCTCAACTGCTCCCCACCCCCACCCTCCCACCGCTTCCCTCCCCCCGGGATACCCCGCGTGGGGGATGAGGGAACACAAAGGGAGCGAATGATCTCGCAGCGTGTAGCCCGTCAACGACGATCGACTGGATGCTTCCCCAACCCATTCCTCTCTCTCTCTCCTTCTCCTCCTCCCACCCCCTCTCTCTCTCTCTCCTTCCCCCAATCCACTCCCCGACCCGTGAGCGCGAGATTCCAATCAGGTGGACGCACAGAGGCGCCCCCTGCTCCACCCCACCACCAATATATTCCGAAGACGATAGAAGGCGGCCGGCGTCGCGGCTGCAAAGGACTATCCCTCCCTCTCTCTAACGTGGCGCGCACACTTTTCCATGTCAGTCCTTTTACGCGTTATCGGCCTTTTTATATTCATAGCCTTTCACTTGGTCGCGCGCCGTCGACGCTCAAACGAAACTTTGAAAATCGCATTTACACCGGCGGATGAAATTCAGCGCGCGGGGCGGACTCTCTCGTAATGTTCTCCCGAATTATGCGACGATCGGAAACACTGATATCTCAAACCAAACGACGACTCGCACGTTTGGTTAAATCTACGATTGACTACATAACGCTAATATAATTGAAGATATTTTAAAAACTGATTCTGTCTCTTTACGACAGTATGCACCACGACTGGTTGGAAAATAATTCATTGGCCGTCACGAGCTGAGCTGTCAGTCACCGTTTCATACTCTAAAATTAAATTATTCAAACTACTCTTGTGCTTCATTTAGGGTCACGTAATTCATTATGGCTGACTTTTCGACGGAAGGAAAGTTTCCCTTCGAAACTTCAGCCGCGAAGGACGACCTGACACGGAGAGAAGTCCACGAGTAATTGAAATCGGTTATTTGCCGGGAGAACATCAAATCCCTCATCTAAAAATTAGTCATTTTTACTCACAATAGTTCCGAGGACGTTATACCGTTTTTGTTAACTAATAGTATGAAGATTGTAAAGTGGAATACGGCTCCTTATGATTAAACCATTTGAATTGAACCACGGATCTTTAAAAACATATTAATATTACCTTTCGCTTTGAAGTCATGTCTAAGGTTTGAAGACTTCAATTGGCTATGCAATCAGCACGAGCAATTATTTTCATATATGCCGATACAAGGCAGTGAAACTCGTAAAAAATGCCACGAGAAAAAATCCAATAAGACGAAGAATTGAGCTGCGAAACTTTACCCTCTCCCGTGCCAATGACCCACGAATTGATTCACTGTCCCTATTCTAAAAATTATCACGCAGGCTTTTTCTCGCGAGAATATTAATAATGGAGTTGAATGTAGCAGTTAGAGTCGAAATACATGAAACATAACACGTTTAAAGTTATCCGTCCGAGTGTTTGAAATGCCATAAAATCTCGAACCGTTCGTTTTAGTACCGCTTAACTCTTTAATGACGCGATTGGAATTACCTCGAATGGTTCAAACACAACCACCATTAGAATAAAATCCAAATACTCGCAAATAATGTTGTTATCCATTGCAAATATTTGTTGAGGTGATGAAACTTTCACAAATCACATGATTAAAATCACACTCCTCTACGACCCGGGTTACGATGTCAGAGCATCATAATAGGAAGAAAATTGAAAACAGTATCACACTTGTTTATTCATAGTGCGTGAAAGGGGCGATAGGGGGGGACGAATTTGGTGCAATGGGAAATGCTCACAAAATAGCGGATAGGACGGGGGAATTGGCGGGTGGCAGGCATCTGTAAATAAGATTAAAATCAGTCTCGATATCGTTTTGATATTTTGATTTGTTTTAAAGCATTGAGCTCACGTCGGTCATCTCCGCAATGTAGCGCTTTCACTTCAATATCACTAATTGTGGTGAACAGGTTAAAAGATGTTTTGCAATTTTACTCTTTGCTTCTTCATTGCTTTTCAAGCACTGTAGAGTTCCTTTGCTCTAGTCTAGAAAATTTTCCACGGTTGTCCCACGCAGATGCGCTCACAGTCATTTTGCAAAAGTTCATTAGTCCCCCTGCACAAGGTGTCCAAATTATCTGGTACCTGAGACTTCGTTACCCGCGTCTTTGTGGAGTGTGTTTTTAATTCTGTAGTTATCAAAAACGTTTCATCAGGTACGTTAAAAATACGATCCATCCAGTTGGATATTTTTCTCGCCGGAATTTTCAAGGTCTTTCAATGTCGATTGAATCTTCACAGGGTTTAACAAGTCCACCATGTATGGCCTCATTTTCGAGTATTCTCCATTGCCACAACGTGGAGTGTTCAACGTTATTGTCGATTTGGCACTGCATTTGAACTCAAAATATCGACATGTCCCGCATATTCCCATGTTTCCTTATGGGTTGGCTATGGCAATAAATTCTCAGTGGAAGCACATTAATGGCGACCGTTTGTTGGAAATAGTTGCGAAAACCCACATCGATAGAGCTGCGGATGGTTCGAATCGAACAACCCATGTGTAATTTCAACTCTCACACTCCCCCTCATAGCCTTTCTATCATCCCTGCATCCTTTGTATCCTCCACATCCCGCTCGCGAAAGTGCGCCCTATCACACGCACAGGGATTACCCCCCCCCCCCCGATGTACATACCCTCGATAAGCGATAAGTATTTCGAGCGGACTCGATGAGTTTCACGCCCGGTGTCACTCGAATGCGCAGCACCGACCCCCTCTTCCATTTTTTTGTGAATTAAAAGCGCCCGCATGAACAGAGTGACGCAGAAAGAGAGAGAGGGAGAGAGAGAGTAGTCATGCAAATATTTTTCGCGTCCTCAAATTGGAGGAAAAAAATATCGCTGCACCAAAATATCTGACTGAATGCACTGGCTCCAATCAGTCTCGCGTTTCCCGCCAACGGTGACGCCACTGACGACGGTCGATCGACAAACGAAGGGCTGCAGCCGCACAGCATCACAGTACCACATTGAATCGACGTTGCCCAGCTGGACCAAAGTGCAAAACTTTCTTCGTTACCAACGAAGTCCAACCGTTCGAGGAGCCTAACGAGAGACGAAGGACGTCCGTTCGGATTCCTATGGGCATCATCGATCATCCACGTCCAATTAGCATCCTCTGGCAATCTTCGCACTCTGTTGCGTATTGAGAAATGTCCTTACGTAATCCTTCCCAGTAGAAGTTTCAGGGCACCTTATAGAATGTCTTTGTAATACTCAGATGGCCTACGAAAACCAAATCATGGAAATATTTAATGATTACTAGGGATTAAACCTGAAGCGCCAGGACCCTTCGTTTTTTCAATACACCACTAGGCCTCCATTACCTATTTCAAAATATCATATTCTATCTCCATTTCTAAGCCTTTTAAAAATCAAAAGGCAGAGGGGATACAGACTTTGATGCTCTAACAGGGATACAAAAGATGCTGGGATTTCGTCAAGCACCCTGATCCTAGTGATTTCAGCTGAAGGGTATTCTCCCTCGAACATGCGTGAAAGGCAATCCGCTACCGGGTCATCGCTCCCCTTCACATGCTCTACTCGAAATGAAGGGCGAAAGTCTAAGAATGCACCGCCCGATTTTTCTCAGTTGATTTGGATTTCGTCTCGTCCAGAAGAGGGCCACGGTTTTGTTCGTTTTCAGTTTTGAGAAGAAATTGGGTGTGCTCTAGGTGTTAGCGGAATTTCTCTCTGCGAAAAACGTAGGCCAGGAATTCCTTTTCATACGTGCGGTAATTTTTCTCCACAGCACAGATGCTCCGAGAGGTAAAGGCAACGGGAGCTAAAATTCCATTCACCTCCTGGTTTAATACCGCTCCGATTCCCGTATCAGATGCGTCCGCGTATGCAGTAAGAGGTCCTTATTTTGGTAAGGTATGTGCTGGGTGGGTGCGGTTATCATGCAGTCTTTAAGTCTCTGGAAGGCATTTTCTTACTCGTGTCCCCATTCGAAACGGGCACCCATCTTCATAAGATGGTTCAGAGGTAGGCAGATTTTATAAGAATTGAGAATAAAAACTGATCATCCCTAAAAATCTCCTAACTCCTTTTAAGTCCTTGTGCACTGGAAAGTCTATCACAGGACTCACTTATTCAGGATAAATTTTTATTCCCTTCCGAGAGAATGTGACTCAAAAAGGCGATTTTTTTTTTTAAAGAGATGAATTTTTTCTGGGTTCACTGTCAATCCATTCATTTGTAAAATTGACAACACGCCCTGCTGATGTAGGACGTGGTCTTAAATCGGAGTCCCAGACCGATTGCTTACTTCCGAGAAGACCCTTTTACATTCGGAGGCCTCTGTTGGCAGCCCCCCAGCGACCGCTTACGTCGCTTCCCTCTGGTTTTCTTTTTCCTCTTCCAAGGCACGCTCTAGACATATGTACAATGCCGTAGCACCTCTAGAGTACTCTGCATTGCCCCGCCGTTCGCTGCACTCTGTCTTCTGTCACTGACTTCCAACTGAAACCGGGCGTCTTCGTACGTTATTCGCATCCATTGTGTCCGTTGATTGGCAGCCATCTCGGGGTCCGCGGCTTCTCTTACCAGCTGATCGAGTTCTGAAAATGATTCAGTTTCCTTCGATAAACGAAAAGACTTTGTACCTCGGGGTTAATATTTTGCAGAATTATGTCAACCGCTTTCTCTTCATTATTCCTCGCCGAAGTAACTCTGCCGAGGTTCTAAATTTGCCAATGCACGCCCGCAGTTCTTCGTCCCTCCCCTATCCCCTAAGTGTGATAAGAGTTACAAAGTGGCAGTGCATTCTTCTCATAAGCGTGGAGGAAGGATACTCCGGAGTGCGTTCTCTTTCACTTCTTTCCACGACCCAAGGTCAACCGATTCCGATTCCAACTATAGTAAAAAAAATGTCCCTTTGTCTTCGGCAGGAAATTAATTAACGTATCCCTTAACAGGAGCATTCTTAACTTAATCACCTGGTGGTTTGAGGTCTGGAAATTCATAACTCTATCCGGGTCACTCCCTTCACACATCAAAAGATCCTTGATCAAATCTAAGAGGACGTTTCTTTCCGACTTACTTAGCTCGGTAGATCTTCACGCCTGTTGTCCTGATTCTGGTGATTAGCTGTGGCCTCCTTCCACAGCACTTGCTACCGGCCCTCATTTTCCTTCTTCTGGCAGAAAAATCCCCAAAGGTGGATCACCGGGAGTCCAGTGTTCCCTTCAGCTGACCTCCCTGAAATTCATTCTTCTTCTCTCATCTCTTCAACCAGTTTCTCCTTCCTCAGGGCGCATATCCAAGAAATCCCTGATTTCCTCGCCTCAACGCAGAATCTCAACTCGCTGAGTAACCACGCTTTGCTACCACTAATTTACCCCTAAGAAAAGAGATTCTCTCGATTTTCAACAATTTATTCCGCGAGGTAAGACGTCACAGCCTGGTTTTGCGCCGTGTCCTCCCTTAAATATCCCCTGCTCCTCCTTCCACTGCTCCCTGCCCCCACCTCCTGCTGCCAGGTGGCACCATCCGTAGCTCGTGAGCCCCGTTTCCCGCTCACCGCCTGCATCTCGGTCCATTCGATCGAGCTACGGCTCAAAGAGCACGCTCCGAATAGATAAGAACGACCATGATTTCTCGACTTTGAAAACTTTCGAAAATTTTAATTGCAAACTAAAATTATTTATCATAAAAAATTCTTAAAAATCCTATCACATTTTTCCGAAGATGGCGAAATAACTGTCTAACCCCCTGCAGTAAGACAAACAGGACCTCTGGGCATTCATATTTTCTCAAGAGTCGTTTTATTCGCTCATTTTTCACATATATCGCAATAAATTAATCAAGATAAACATTACTTATGTCTGCATCGCAGTCAAATATCATTAGCAACACTTCTTTGTTTCCTCCACTGAAAAATCCATAAATTTAAATAACTGATTTTTAAGTGTCTGTTGAATATTAAAGTAAAATAAGAATCCAAATGTATCCCTCGAAGGTTCCATGACTACCCCCAGGTGGGAGAGAGAGTGAGTGAGGCGACCGCATCTCGGTGGATCGAGAGCAGATCTAAACCACGTGGATCAGAGGGAATAGGCAGCGGTCCCTCAAGGGGGAACTTCTTATTCAAGCATTGCGCTCGACGCATTTCCGCTGAATAGAGGTCTTTCAAGAAGTAACAATTTAAGCAACATTTGCAGATAACGCCACCGATTTTGACTTGAGCGTATGTATATAAGACGAGGTATACAACCTCTTCCGATGATCACGATCGCGTACTTGTCAAAACTTCCCATGTAGTTTGAAGGTATAAGTGATCAAAGTGGCACAACTTTGTAGAAAATATAGCTTGGGCATTAATCGCAAGCACATGTGCGAGCAAATTACTCATTTCATTAAATATTCTTTTCTGAACTTGATGATTTGCAGAAATTTCAATCGTACGCGTTATTATCGTAGTGTTTCACCTTTCAATTTGGGTGAGGCGCTACGAGATGGTTCCTTCAGTTATTTTGTTCTCGAATTTTCGCGTCTAACTTTGCTGTTGCAATTCGTTTCCATAAATGATTTAGAAGACACATTTAATGCACTATTTACGTAAATTCCAACAAAGACTGCATTGATGTGTATTTGACCTTGGTTTACACCTTCAACAATACAGCAGAGTGACAGATTTCTAACTCTACTGCTAGCTATCACCAAACGTAGCAGGATGTTAATGTTAACATTTGGTTGTTTGCTAATGAAAAATCACAAAAGACGTAATACGATAACTTTTTTAATTGCTTTATATGTTAAGATATGTCTTCGAAAAATGTATGAAATCTACGAAAATTGGATCTTGGTATACATATTTACAGTCACTCCTGTATTTGTAAAATAAATAAATGCATCGAGAACTAAAGCGTATACGAATACAAATCGTATTTTACTCCTTATTCGTTGGGAAACTTCCTCCGAAAATCTTAAGATTCTCTCCTCATGTTCTTCCGTTTTAAATACTTCATAATCTACCCGACATATTAATAGCATTCATATGAGAAACGTAACAAATAAACCAGATACACATTTAAGAAATAATGTTTAAGGAATGAAATGCTAAAAATGCGTATAAATCTAATCTCTTTAGTATTCTTCAACATTTACACCAAAGCGGACAATGATTTAATATAATTTTTCCGTAATTAACTAAGAGCACACAACAGGGAGAAAAATCATCTTGCAAGATTATTTAGTTTTAGCTTGTGACCATAAATTGTGATATTTTTTCGAAAAAATTATTAATGTCCTCAACTGCCTCAAACGCTATCGTTTAAATAATGCCATCCTCAACCGCTAGTGATTTATGATAGTAGGTAGTTACGTCATAGCTGGGTCCATTTCTCGTAAGGACCATTAAAATCTAAATTTTTTACCAATACGCTGTTCATTCTGAGTTTATAATGGTAGCTATACACGGATGCTCCAACTTTTTCAACAGTGCTACGCGTTAAAATCCGTGACGCTCAACGATTCCAGTCGAAGAGTTCTCTTTCTATTCAATAAAATTTGGGACGACAGGTGCATTTGCTTTCGCTTAATTTCTCCGTTAACTTCGTTTATCAAACGGAACTGTATTGAGAAATGCATATACAAATTAGTTCTCACACCAGGTACCGTGAATTAAAAATAAATTTTCTGACAGCTATCCCACGGTTCAACTCTCTCTTTCTTCTTCTAAAACCAGGAGCGGTGGGCTCTTTTATTCCCAATGATACATCCAAAATCGTATTTGTGACTGATAAAGTACATCACCACAACGGTCTCAGTCAATTGTTCCTCGCCTTTGGAGACAACAGAGTGAATTCGACGGGGTGATGAAACAAGTGAAAGAGTGAGGTAGCGAAACACTGGCCTTCGAAGTCTCGGAGCAGAATTGATTATTTTAAAGAAGACACAAAAAGACAAATTTTCGTAGATTTATTACAACCTGCTGTCCTTCACTATTTATTTCAAGCGTCCCCATGGCTGCAAGGATGGTCGATTGAGTCAGCACAGTCATGGAAACGAGATACTGACTGAATCGGAGCTATGATTTTTCAGCGCAAAAAGTAAAGTTAGGTACGGGAAGAATTCGAATTGAATTTGCTAATTACATAGCGGGTCCTGGTGTAATAACAACTCATGGAGCGCTGTCCAGTCTTTCGGTAAGCCACTCGTCCTCTTATTTCACTGAAGAAACTTGGCCACTACGAAGCAAAAAATAAGTCTTCGAAGACTCAATATTGCCCGTGGAGGAGGAAAAAGCTACAGATAAGCCAGCGAGCTCTGACTGAGGGATTTATATGCACTTAATCGTCCATTAGGCATCTCTCTGCCTTTTTCCCCCCAGCCGATGACGGTGAAGGCTGACAGCTAATGGCGGATGGGTGGGAGTCTCTAAAGTGACAAGGGGGAGGAACGCACACCCGAAGGTATTAGGTAAGGGCCGGCACGTGGAAGACGTTGGCTTTCATTCAGAGAATGATGATAAAGAAAGGGGTTGACAAGCATATAAAAAACTGAAGGCAACGTTCGAAATTAGGAATCTTTATACGCTATAAAATCGAAGAAATGAAATCCTAAGCACAGGGAGGAGGAGGAGGTGGAGGATGAATTATAGCAATAATGCGTCTTTATTGGGGTGAGTTTGAGACTAAAGCAGTACCTTCTTCCATCTGACCCTTCGTCAGATAAATACACGACATAAGTGTGAAGAAAGATATGAACATTTGTGGGAAAAACGCAAGGAAGTAAGGAAGAGAATATCCTTGACGAAAAGCTCACTGCAGGAAAACGCCCACACACGAAGGGGAGCGTGAAAAACCTGCGAAAACCTACACACAGATTAAGCTAATGTAACACAAACAAAAAAAAAGCCATTAAGTACAAATGAATGATAATAATTATGAAAAGGGTAATTCATGCATAACTACAAAGTTAAAAATAACTAAATAAGTAATAAGAGAATAAAAATAAATAAACTATAAGAAAGTGAAAATAAATATTAAAAAATTATGTAAATGAACAAATAAAGTAAAGATCAATAAATAAAACGAAGATATCTCAAATAAATGAAATAAATATGAATAAATAATAATTACAAATGAATCAAAAACAGTAAATCTAAAATTAAAAAGTGAGTCTCCATAAACGAAGTAAAATGAGAAAAAGTTACATTTAACAAAAAAAGTTAAATCAACATTAAAAGTATATTTAAAAAAACAATAGGTGATAATAATGAAGGGGAGGGAGAGCATTGGGAGGGCCGCGCAAAGATAGGAGACCAATGGAGAACAGCGGTGCTTCGAACGTTTTAAAAGGCGTTTATTTACTCCTTGAATAATACTGCGCACCGATTCGAGCGACGCGTCGCGACGGCTGATTCCCATTCGTTGGACCCGACTTGGAATACGCTGCCGGTCTATGGGTTGATCACGAGGGAGGCTGAGAAACAGAATTAGAACGCATGTGGAGAAGATCGGCTGGGTGAGTTAAAAGCTGTTATGATGGTCTCGTTAGTGTTATTGACCTCTTGCAACAACTTGGATGGGAATCGCTTTCGGATCGTCAATTAAAAATTGTACTCAATCCTTGATGTAAATTCAAAACCAATTTATTTCCGACCAAGCCATTGAAATATTACGGAGTCCAACATACTACGGTAGTCAAGATCATAAGAAAATAAAATTAGGGAAAGAGAAAGCAGAACAGACACGTTTTAAAGGTCGTTGTTCTTGCGATGTTCTTAAGTCAACTAAATGGCCGTTTATGAGACTTTGAAGCAGGTTAGACGACATGGAATGAGGATGATTAGTTGATATTCTCCCTATTGCTTGTTTTCAATCTGCAAGATAATACTAATACCACTTTTTTACATCACTTTTGTCTGATTCTTATATAACGTCCATATAGTTCCAAAGTAAATTAATTTATAAAGTTTCTATGACATTAGTACTATACCTATAATGTAATTTATTTCGATGTAAGTCACTGGTACATAATTATGCATTTTAGTGGTTATTCACCCCACATCAAATACCCTCTAGCTGGTTTGCTTGGTAGTATGTGGACGTAGATGTGGATGAAACTGCTATTCCCCTTCACTCTGAAAATTCTGAACCATCCCGTGAATTTTTTTCCATGAGCCATTGCTCTGCGTCATCGCCTTCCCTCCCTCAAGAGTTTCCACCGGTGAATTCATTTCGCGCTCCTTGTGAATTCCTCTCCTCTTCCCGCAACGCTCTACTCTGCCCACAAAATTCATGCACAACGTAATGAACGGACGAATGCCCACCCCACGGCCTTCTCGCCCTCTCTCCCAAATGCACGTCGCTCCACCCACCTGGCCTTACGTATGCAACTTCAGTCACTTTCACACACATCCCGAAATTCCATGTCTTTCCCTCGGAAGGCGCTCTCTTCTTTTTTCTTGCCTTTGATGACCTCTTCTCCTCATCCAACACAATCTTCAATCGAATGGCACTCAAGGCCATGAAATCCGATTTCTTTGAGAGTTAATGCTCTTCTGCTAATTTTGAGTTCCCTGCTAAAAAATTCTGTATAGTTTCCTTATAAGTACTTGTACAGAATTCCTTAAAAAGTTCTGTAGATATTCCTTAAAGTACTGAAACGGCATTTTACGGAATTCCCTACCACGTTCTGCAGAGTAACTTACGATGCTCTGAATGCCGTAAGACGTTCTGCAGAATTCCATAGGACGTTCTGTTGAATTCCCTGTGACTCTCCATATAGGTCCTTAGAAAAGGAACTGGGTCGACGGAAACCACATATATTTCCATAGAATTGCTGACGTTCCACAGAACAGCTTGCAAGAAACTACCGTACAGATCCATAGAAAAGAACTAATTCTGAAGATAAATAGTCAATTTCTGTAGAATTCCTTACGTTTTACAGAACAACTTCTAAGGAATTTTTAGCAGGGCTAATTTGATATTTTCATGTTATGCGTAATTCCTATAGTATTTTTATTTATATTATTACATCGACATGTGCAATGAGCAAGAAGGATAATCAACTTTAAATGGTATGGCCAATCTTAAAAAAAGACTGAGCTTTAAAATGAGAAATTAACCGTTGCCCTACGCTGATTTAAAGCAATATTTAAGAAATATCACAATTCAGAGCACACATAAGTCTCACAAAATATTTTTTACTCAAAGCAGTTTCAGATTACTTCGTATAACGTTACACGCTACGAATGCACCAAGTGTAAGTAAAATCTGAAACCCTAAGAGACAATCGCTTGTTGAATTGTGGTGAAACGACCCATTTGAAGGCAAATTTTAAAAATTCATTTAAACAAAACGGTGAACTTTTTCGTTAATAATTATGTCCAGCAGTGTTTATAACGAATTACTTAATATCATTTGTAAATGGGTGTAGAGAAGCACATAAGGTTTTTGCGATCAACGTATCGCACTGCTGAAACCTCAAAGTATTCCGCATCTGCGAATGGATAGGAGGAGTTTGCATGGGGAAAGATTCCTAGAGTCAAATTTCCAAGGTGGTGATGAGATAGGACGATAATTAATCCAGAAACCAATAAATTACTAATAAGTTCCATTTTCATGATTTACAAGTTAATTGTAATGCAGTATTGGCCGTTAACTACGTGTCCTACATGGATTTCCCTCCGACTTGCCGCAGAGGTATGTTTCGGTAGCCAGCCGTGCGAGGAAGAGGAATGAGAATTCTACCGGAAAAGGAAAACAGATGTACCGCAAACCGGGACGAGGCCGGTTCAGTTTTTGAAGTTACTTAGGTCTCCTGTACTCACCTTGCTTCTTTTTTCAAATAACTTTTAGATGAGAAAATGTACTCTGTCAACTAATCGTTTCATGTAGGGATATTATCAATCTAACTACTGTACGCTCAGAATAAAGATTTAACTGTATACTACCTTCACACCGCGAAGTGAAGTGAAGATATTACTCCAATTGGCTTCTATTACAACATCACCCCATTAGTTGCTTGTTCTGACACTTACAAACTCCGTGCACTTGTGTAACGCTTAAACAGTTTGCTGTGCTTTTTAGATTTCCAATAGAGACGTTGGCAACTTCTCATAATCAATGCAATCTTAATTGAATATTCGGTGGGGATCGCCTCCTCGCCGAGATTTTGAGAAGGATAATTCTTCATCCTCCGACAATGGACGTCATTTGAGCATTTTAATTAGGGGGCAAAAATTACGGGGGGGGGGATTCCTGGTGGAAATGGTAGATTTTAAAGCCTTATGAGAGCGATTTTCGACCGCAGAATTATGACTAATATTGTCTTATTTCCCTTTAATGTTACATTTCATCACTTTAATTTAATAACTTTATTGAGATATTTTTGGCAGAGTAAATAAAAATTTCCCTTTAAACTTTGTGCTTCCAGGGAATTTAACATGACGAAAACGTTTCCCGTTCAAAATGCAAATGGGGTCAACCGCCATCCACTGCCAACCCCAAACCGCCCACCGACCGACGCCTATGCCTCCGGACTCCGGGTTTTCTTGGAATGTTCGCGGCATCTGGAAAAACAGTGACTAGAACAACGAAAACAAGTAATAAGTATAAAACTTCGATGTACCATATTCACTCCTCTATTTGCACATAAAATACCAGTTAGAGGACAAAAAAATATTGAATATTTTTTTTGCGATTAATCGGCGGATCACTACTCTGAAGCAGTATCTTGAGCAAGAAATAATACTTTCACGGCGTAATTATTATCCAGAACGGCACAACAGCTGAGGCGACGCTGTGGTGATAACTTGATAAAACTGAAGAAAAAGATAGTGCTACCAACTGACTGTGAAACTCGGAATCGAGCTTTAAGCGCAGTCTGGCTTTGCCAACTACTGTCTAGTACATGCTTATATATATCGCATTCCAAGATAACATGTTGAATTTTTTTAATGTATCTAAAATGAGTGCAAATACATAATAACGCAATGTTCTCAGGGTTTCTTAATGGTAAAATATAGCCAAGTGACATGTCGGTCTATTCTAGGAAATTCACTCTCTCTCAATTTTCATCCTCCGATGCATGACGCAATGTCTACACATAAAATGATAAGTGTAGGTAAAGTTAAATACAAATAAACGAAAAGTTAACCGAGCGAAATTTTTGCATATTTAATTCTTTTTCTTGCCCATACAAGTCTCGAGAAATTAACCCACATCTCTTGACAAATGAACAGATGAAAAGCGACTCGCGATGTATGTTGGGGCTGTGAGCTACATCACCTTTACACACCACCAGCATCTTAACAAGGGTTAAATAATTATGCCGGGCAGACGCAAGTTAGTTAAGCCGCCATAATAACTACCATTATAATCCTAGTAATGTAAACGGGGCATTAAAGAGCTGATTGCAAGGACTTTACAGTGGCAGAGGGTGACAAATTTTGCCATATTTGTCTCATCTTGCGGGACAAGAGTTAATAGCTGATGCTTTTACTCATTCAAAAGCTTATTGAAATTTAGCAGTGTGTCTTTGATTGGTATTTTACTAACAATATATATTATTATATTTAAAGGTCGATCCGTATAAGTTATCTAACGGTTTCCAATGCAAAAAACAGGACGAGTGATGATGATACAAAATCCCCCTTGTTTTCAAATGAGAAAAAAGAATTACCCCTGTGTAATTCAGGATATGGGTTCGGTTGAGAGCTGTAAGGGAAAAGCCGGGAATCTTGGACAACTCGTTTAATCGTCCGACGACAACATGTACAACAGAGAGCGACCGTCGCACATCACAGCCAAAACCCGACTCCCCGAGGCATTCTCATCCGTGCGCGCTCACTCTTCCTGATCTGTCCCTTATCTTGCAACGTGCTGATGTTCGTGCTGATGTTCGCGAAAAGGATGGACGCTCTTGGACGACCGTTGAGAGACGAGCGCGGCACGGAAGTATCTCCAAATATGGGCATGGAGGTGTCCAAGAATACCATATAAGGAAATGACAGTGTCCGTACTTACAATCACCCCCCTCCAAAAGTGAGTTGCTGATTATCTCATAACAGCAACTCATAAAGCATGAAAATATGACAAAATTCACTTCAAGTGCTCGGTTCCGGAACACATTCCACATTAAAGTATCCCGTTAATACACAAATCCCAGCAAAACCCACAACCACTTGCAATTACGTAGGAACTTCACAGTAACATCTTTACCAATAATACAGTACACATCAAAATAATTCATCAAAACCCAAGTATCAAATTTCAAATAGTGTCATCTCTGTTCAAAAATTAAGAAAAAAAAAACACACCAATGACCCATCCAGAATACACTGTTACAATCTTTTTCGACCAGTTCTATTCATTATTACTAATCCGTTATTCTATTACATTACTATGGGAACTTAAAAGTAGAGCGTGAACATTCAAATACAAAGAATATAACCACAACTACCAAAATGACAAAAACCCAGCAACATAATGTAGACATCTTCCTTATTAATGATTAAGCCTATTCAAAACACAATATTAGCGATTATTACCGAATAAAAGCACATATACAAGAAATCCTGAAATAAAACACAGCACACACGTGTCACATTTCCCAATATAATATTCCATTCAATTCGATCACTGCTCTTCAGAGTGGGAGGGCAACCGTCCTCGGCTCCGCAGTTGATAAGGGAACACGGGTGGGGGCGGCGATGACACTCTGGGCATTTGAGAGCGTAAGGGGTAGGGGGACCGATGCACCGCTCCTTGAGAGGAGGGTGGGGGTAGATATGGTGAGGCGGGAGGGGAAGGTGGGGTGGCCTCCCCACTCGCCTCGTCGTCGACGAAGTACTCTCCCTCCGGTCCCTCTCCTCCTTCCTCCTCTCCACTGTCTCTCTCCCCGGGAGGAGAAGTCGCGGATAGTTGCGGAGGGGCCTCCTCTATCTCCTCCCACTCATCCTCCTCCTGCAGGGGGGAAGAAACTGGCGCCGCGTTATCTGGCTGTGTGGGGATCTTCCGCGATGGCCGTCCTCGCCGGCGATGTTCACCGATTTCTATGACAGGGGGTATAGCACCACGATAAGGCTTCACACGATTCCTATGGACCACTAGGGAGCGAAACGGAAGCTCCAGCAAGAGATTGCACTTGGACATGACTTTTAGGATCTTATACGGGCCTACCCACGGCTTATGAAACTTTTTCACCTGTCCCACCTTAAGGCCTGGATCACTAAGGAATACATAATCGCCTGTCTTATACTCCCACAATTTTCCCTTTGGTTTTGTAACCTGTTGCCGTTTCCTCTGTGCCTGTCTGTCTTTCCTCGCGCACTTTTTCCATATTTCCCGCAACCGCACTCTCAACTCAGCGACGGAGTGGTGCTCTGATTCCTCACCCGCTTTTTGCCCACATTCAAACGGTGTTACCATGGGTTTTCCAAACACAATTTCCTGTGGGGAGAATCCCGTGCTCGAATGAATATTCGAGTTATACGCGGCCACCGCATAGTCTAGCCACTCATCCCAGTCATTGTTTTTCACATTTACGTAGTGGCAGAGTATCTGTGCTATGGAGCGATGAACCCGCTCGCAACGCCCGTTCCCCTCGGGGTGCCCAGGGCTGGTTCTTAGTTGCCTGACACGCAACAGCTTACACACTCCCTTGAATAGCTCCGACATAAAGTTACTCCCTTGATCCGACAAAATAACCTCCGGGACACCAAATTTCAGGATCCAACGCCTCACTAGAACCGACGCTACGGTTTCCGCCGTCTGATCTGGTAGAGGCACCATCGTCACATATCTCGAAAAGTGATCAATTATTGTCAAAATATACTTATTTTCCCGGGCTGTCCTAGGCAAAGGGCCCACAACATCCAACGCAATGAACTCAAAAGGGCTTTTGGGTGCGGGCAACGCTTGCAAGGGGGCTCTACTCCTTCCATAGGGACTACGCCTACTACAAGCAATGCAGCTACGCACGTGCTCCTCCACGTCTCTCTTTAAACTGGGCCACCAAAAATTCCGTTCTATCCTATCCGTGGTGGCCGCCACTCCCCCATGCCCTGATAACACATGCTCATGATTCCACTGTAGGATCTCCTTTCTTAATCTGACAGGAACTACCACTTTACCTCCACATCCCATCTTTCTATAGAGCACTCCGTTCCGGGATTCGAACCCTGCGCTTCCCTCCCAATTCGCGCAATCTCCGTCCTTCGCTTGCTCTGCCCCAAAGTCTATCTCATTTCCAGCGATCACCTTGCGTACCTTCCTACTTAGCGCGTCAGCGTTCAAGTGCTTTTTGCCTGGTTTATGCGTCACTTCATAGTCATACTCTCCCAGTTTGAGGGTCCATCTCAGTAACCGACTGCTTGGGTCCTTTAGCCCGAATAACCACTTCAATGCCGCGTGATCCGTCACTATGGTGAACTTCCGTCCGTACACATAGCAGCGAAAATGATGAATTGCCCACACCACCCCCAGCAACTCTTTTCCAGTCGTGGTGTACGCGATTTCGGGACTTGTCAGCTGTCGAGAAGCGTACGCCACCGGGTGTTCCTCGCCATCGTGCACTTGGGAGAGAACCGCGCCTATTGCATAATTACTTGCGTCGGTGGAGATGACAAAGGGAATAGAAAAATCCGGGTATACCAAAACAGGGGTGCTAGTTAAGGCTTTCTTCAACGCTTCCACCGCATCGTCACACTCCGGTGTCCACACGAAAGCGGTCCCTTTTTTCAATAGCCTCGTTAAGGGACGGGCAATTACCGCATAATTTCTTACGAATCGGCGATAGTAGTTTGTTAGCCCTAAGAACGACTGCGTCTCCCTTACTGATTTAGGGGTAGGAAAATTCAGCACTGCCATCACTTTTTCCGGGTCTGGGCGCACTCCCTCCGCGCTGATCACATGGCCTAAATAATTAACTTGCGGAAGCGCAAAATGACATTTTTCTAACTTTAGTGACAGGCCTGCTGCCTCGAGTTTGTCAAACACACGCTCCAACCGACTTGCATGTTCACTCACCGAACCACTAAAGACTATGATATCATCCAAATACACTAAACACTCATTGGGACTGAGTCCTCGCAGGATACCATTCATGAAGCGCATAAACGAACTTGGGGCGTTCCGAAGTCCGAAAGGGAGACGGACATACTCGTAATGGCCACTATTTACAATAAATGCCGTCTTTTCCATAGATTCCGGAGATAACGGAATCTGGTGATACCCCGCGACCATGTCCAGGGTGGTGAAGTATCTACAACCTCCTAGGTACTCCAGGGTTTCGACAATGTTCGGCAAGGGATACACGTCGGGCTTCGTGATCGCGTTGAGTGCACGGAAGTCTATGCAAAATCGATAACACGGTTTCCCGTCTAACGACTTCTTAGGCACAATGACAACCGGTGATGCCCACGGACTATTACTGGGTCTTATGACTCCACTAGCCAATTGCTCTGCCACAAATTCCTCAATTAAAGGTTTAAAATGATGTGGGGTCCGTTAAGGCTTCCGATAAATGGGTCGCGCGTCCCCGGTTGGGATCTCGTGTGATGTTAAATGAGTGGCGGGTGGACTCTTTGAATACGCGAATAGCTGACTGTGCCTCTCCAACACAGGAAGCAATACCGAGCGCTCTTCCAATTTCAAGTGACTGAGTTTTTCGGCAATCTGTTCCTTTACATCCCCCCTTACCTCAGCCGCCACACTATTCACTAGGACCTCTCTCTCACCCTCCCCGCCATCCTCTGGCTTTTTTGCTACTTCACTCGCCCTTACTATTAGAGTCCCCTTATTCAGGATCACATCATTAAACCCAAAGTTACTTACGCGTGTCAGCGCACACCCCTTCTCGTCCACCTTACTTATGCTCCGAGCGACCCAGCACTCCTCCATCTCAAGCGCCGGTTCGAGGACACACTCCTCGCCTTCTCTCCATCCATATCGTGGTAAGGGGAGGGAAACCATTCTCTCCGAACGGGCAGGGATGATCTCCGCCGTCACAAGCCGCACCGGCACCTCCACTCGGTGACGGCGTCCTTCCGGGACCCTGGTCCTCGTCGGCGTGGTCTCCCGCGCGCGCACGCCCGCTTTCGCCGGATTCCCTCGCGCCGCCCACGACGAAACTCCACCCACGTCGCTCGGTGATCCCTCCGTTCGCTCCGCCGCCGTCTTCTCCGTCGTCTCCTCCGGCCGCAACCGCGTCACCTCGGGCGAACCCTCGCTCACGTCGCGCGGTGATACCCTCGGCTGCTCCGTCGCTGCTCCATTTCTTTTGCCCCGGCGCCCCCTTCTCCGACCCTTTCTCCGCCCCCGCGCCGTCGGCACCTTTGCCTCGCCCGTCACTCGGGCCGTCTCCCGCGATTCTCTTTCCAAACCCCCATTCAGCATCATTGTCCTCCCCGCAATAGTCACCTTGTTTCCTCTCACGTCAATTACGGCCCCACACTCCCTCAGGAAATCTACCCCCAGGATTCCGGCGTAAATGCCCAGGCCATTGACTACTTGGGCTCGCAATTGGTGCTGGCACCCCCCTATATCAATGTCCATCACCACTTCTCCATGGTTCCACACCATTCCTCCGTTCAGCCCCCGTATCCGATACCATGATCTCGTGGGCACCCGGTCACCAATACAATTCTTCGACAACAGGCTCACCTGGGCTCCGGTGTCGAGTAACATCCGCCGTTTTTGTCCCCCGCACGTCGCTAAGATGATTAAATCTCCTTCTTCACCCTGATGGCAAGCGCGCGAGAACGTGAGTTGGGGTCTTAGCGGGCGGTACGCTTGACCCCCTCGTCGTTTAAATCCCCTCGTACCCCTTGGCCCACCACTCGTCTAGGTTGTCGACACTCCCTCGCCCGATGTCCTGCGCCCCCGCAGTTGTAACATTTCATGGCCCTTTGGCCCCGCGGACACTCCCGAGCAAAATGTCCGTTCTGTCCGCATGTGTAGCAACCCCCAGCGGCCGAAACGAATACTTTCCGGGGTTCACTCACTGGTCTCGCTCGCCTTTCCACCTCTCTCACGCGGACCGCAGCCGCCACCGCGGCATCTAGCGACTCGGGCATCGCAAGCCGGGTGTGTTCGCCAATCCTCCCTACGAGGCTATTCAAAAACGCGTCCAACGCCCGCTCGTCCGCCTCCGCCCGCCGAACTGCAGCCTCCCCCGGGTTTTCTTCCGCCTTTATCGTCTGTATGTTTATATTACGTATCCGGTCGGCGAACTCTTCAATTTCTTCTCCCGGCCCCATCCTCACATTCGCTAACAACTCCCTATAATACCGGCGGTTCTCAACGCCGCCGTACCTCTTCAATAACAAGTCTTTTGCCACGGCGTAACTCGTCACATCCCCCGCTTTTTCATGCGCCTGCATAAACCCCGCAGCCCCTGCTCGACGTTTCAACACCAAAGCACCTAACTTGTCCCCGTCACTCCATCCGCCGAATTCGGCCGCTCTCTCTAAACACGACACAAACCCCTCTACGTTCTCTCCTCTCGCCCCCGTGAACGGCTCCACAGCGGATAACGTCGAATACGATTTATTCCTACATTCATTTCTCGTAGCGCTCTCTTCCCTATCCTGTTTCAACAGTCTCAACTGCTCGCTCAATTCGTCCAACGCTTGCTGCAGTTCCATTTCGCGTCCCGACATGCTCACACGTCCTGCCATTTTTACTCACCACTTACACTACTTACGGCTTATATTACAACTCTTCGAACTCGCAACATCCCACTTCTGACACCAATTGTAATTCAGGATATGGGTTCGGTTGAGAGCTGTAAGGGAAAAGCCGGGAATCTTGGACAACTCCTTTAATCGTCCGACGACAACATGTACAACAGAGAGCGACCGTCGCACATCACAGCCAAAACCCGACTCCCCGAGGCATTCTCATCCGTGCGCGCTCACTCTTCCTGATCTGTCCCTTATCTTGCAACGTGCTGATGTTCGTGCTGATGTTCGCGAAAAGGATGGACGCTCTTGGACGACCGTTGAGAGACGAGCGCGGCACGGAAGTATCTCCAAATATGGGCATGGAGGTGTCCAAGAATACCATATAAGGAAATGACAGTGTCCGTACTTACACCTGCATTAAATTTTCAATGCATGGCTGAAGAGGATGTAAATTCAAAAAAATGTGGAAGACGCAAAAATGGACGCAGGGGCGAGAACTGTCACGATACATCATGTGTGACCCTTTCTTTTCCCTAAGGATTCCACGAGAATTTGAGTCGTACTTATTCTAAGGATCACAATTGCCATGAATTTTACCAGACTTATTGCGTAGTAGGAACCCTTATGACGATTTTCCTACCATCTACCCCAAGAAAATCATGAACTTTACGCTGAACTTAGAGGAGAAGGCTGGTTTTCAAAGTTGTCAGTCGAAAAATTGAGGTACGTTTTCTTTCATTATCACAGACCTCGTTATCATTTATAAGTGCAACGAGTTCTCCTTATCATGTACAAAACTGTGAAGAAAGTTTCATTGAACTTTATTCTTTTGAAAAAGCATCGACTCTTACAAAGGGAGTCCAAATACCGCACTTTCTCGTGTAAGTTGCGCAATTATTTCCAACACCGGCGAGAAAGATATTCCCATTCCCAATTGGGAATATATTCTCTTCCATGACTAAAGGATATCTTGTGATTCATAGAGAATTACTTAACTGTAAGTTCACGTTACTATTTGTGACAGTGAAGTCCTGAAAGTATCAGATGAAACTTGCATTTCCATTTTTCTCGTCCCCATCTCAGAGCTGATGCAGAGTCTTCGTCTTTGGGAAAAAATTCTTCCACAATGACGGTATCAACGACAGGAGGATTCTGCGTGAACAAGTTAGACAAATCCACTATCCATCGCTGTCCACTATCACACCACAAATCCACTATCGCTGTTCGTCACTCTGGTACTCAGCGATTGACTTAGCTTCTAATGAAGATGATCCATACGCTCCTGCTATTCTGTTGCTCAGCTGGCTCCCGCAACAGAACCAAGACTTCACGATCACGTCAACCAATCAGCAAAGGTTGTCATTTCTTGAAGGAAAATAATTGTGTTAACTTTAACGTAAAATTTCTCTCAGTCTATTTTGTCTCTGTTAGCAGCACTTGGTGAATAAGGTAGTTTTTTATATCTTCCATGATATACATCAGTTATAATTGAAATCGACGCTTGAGGAAATGACCCCATTCCTGCGCGATCACGTACAGAGGGTAGTATTAGACGGTGCCGTCCTTAAAGTAGTTAAAGTCATTTCCGGTGTCCCCCAGGAGAGTACCATAGGTACATTTCTGTTCCTTTAGAGTATATTAATGACATCGGTGAAGTATTTAACGGTAACCTTAAGAATACGCAGTTGAGTGGAGAGAAATCTGTGGAAATTATGTTAAGGGAGCACTAACAAAGAAACTCGACGGAAGGCAATTCAAAAGTGGTACGATTCGCAGCAGCTAGGATTAAAGTTGAAAAAAGAATTTGTCGCAACTAACTTCTGGAAAATAAAATCATCTTCCTTTCTCAAGCTATTGCATAATGTACACGAAATTTTTGACTCTAAAATCTATTAAACACCTCGAGGTTAAATTAACAAATGATCTCTCGAGGAGCAAACATGTTCGGGAAATAATTGGTCGAGCTGATCGTTATTTGGAGCTAGTTAAGTGAGTACTTGGCGAGAGCGACGATAAAGACAAAGAAATCAGCTACCTCTCTTACTTATGTCCCACTTAGAATACGCTGCTAGTCTTTGGGATGCTCATGAGGTAGGCTTAAAAACAGAGTAAGAACGCGTGCTGAGAATATGGGCAAGATACGTATGAGGTGATAGTCTCGTAAGTGTTACTCACCTTTAGCAACAACTGGGATGTGAGCCGTTTTCAGACAATTTATTAAAAATTAGTCCTAATATGTTACACAATTTCAAAACCAATATATAATATTTTCTGACGACGTAATTTACTTCGTTAAAACTCCAGCGTACAATGGTCCATCAGATAACGAGAATAAAATCAGGGATCTGGGCTGTAAAACAGATGAGTTTCAAATGCCGTTTTTCCCGCAATCGATAAAAAACTATAATGCTGTCAAGAAGACTTTGAAGTAGATTAGTCAATTGGTATTGTAACTGGTTAGTTTATTTGCTCCTTGAAGCTTGTATCTTAATCAGCCACGTAGTACGAGGTTCACATCATTCATATGCAGCTGTCATCTGACGACGCGGGGCGATCAAATATCTTGCCTTTAGTCACCGTCTCGAAAAGATCATCCGTTAGATACTTAAAACCATCCCTATTGATCAATTCCAGAAAATATTTTATTTTGAGAACGTCATCAAAGCTTGTCTATCATGACATTGCTTTTCATATATCCGCCGGACATGACTTGTTATGAATTTACTAAATAAGCAAGTCAATCTTGGCATTAGTTATTTCTCTGTGGCTGAATTTTATTTGGAAAATCTTTAAATGAAGGTTGGCACTTTGTACACCTCAATCCCTTGCAAGCGCATCTTTCCTCATATTTTGGTAGGGTCTTTAATCGTTTTAAATATTATTGACGCTGAGAATAAAGTCCTGCAAAAGTACGTTGGGGGAAATGTTGCGATGAAAGCCATCGCTAAATATCTGGCCAAAGTGTCATGTGATCGGAATGGACTCAGATTGCCTTTTATTGAAACGCAGCTGCCTTGATAAGTAATCCTTCGTTTCATGTTTCACTTCTTCTTTTAACTTTACTACTTATCAAGAGCTGGCAATGATTATTTTAAAAATGAGTGTTTATATTCCTCGTACTTACTTACTTACTATGCTTACTACCGTTTCATTACGTGGTGTGCGAAAAGATCTGTTATTTCAGTTCACAAGGCCAACATTTCGGTTCACACATCTTGAAAGGGTCGGCTACAGCTACAACCAATTTCTTTATCATATAATCTTGCTTTTGTGTCTGACACGGAGAATGTCTCGTCGATCAGTGTCTTTTGTCTCTTCTACCCAAAACACTCCTCTCTCCTAGTAGAAACGGAAGGAAGATCGATATTAGAATTTCCAGATTGGGTGGAATATTATATGACAAAATTAGTCGATAGTTAATTACTTTATATATAAATTTGACATTAAAACGTTTAACATATGATTTCTGTCTTAAAATAATACCTCAGCGTGTTTTTACTTTTCACGACAGCTCGTAAACAATTCGTGTTAACCAAGATATCTTGGCGTATTACCTTTGAATGCAGGTCTTAGGTTTGCCATCACTGACATATATGGTAATTTTTCATTGCCAGAGTCGCCACTGTCAGCTATGAGGCTTGAAGATATCGTAAAAAATTGCACTCCAAATATTATCAGAATTTCTGAAACTACGGAATGGAGTTAATCGACATTAAACTAAGCGTAAACTTGAAGCGAGCATTGTGAAAAGTTAAAAATTTAAAGCTGTATTTTAAGATTGATATTCCATCCCAGAACTGAGCACTCATATAAACAATACATAGTGACGGATAACCTGGAAGGTAGAGACCTCGCCAGGCGAAGCAATACGGAAGCGCGCAATCTTCCCAGAAATGAACTTGAATCTTCCACGTCCCTTAGTCGTTCTCTCCGATGGAGTCCCTCAAATTCGTCGCCCCTTGTTAGAGAAGATGCCGTATGGTTCTTCCCCTCCAACGGATTCTGGTTACCTTCCCCTTCAAATCTCTCAGCAGCTGTCAGAGACCCTTCACATTATCCCCGCTTTTTTTTTTGTCGCTAGAGGCACTCTTCGTGGGAGCGTTTTTATCTCATTATTATCTTATACTAATAACTGAATTACAACTCAGCGGCTATATCATTTGCAAATGGATATTTCATAAAGAAAGTTTGAACTCTTTGCAAGTACAGTAGCAACTCGATAATACGAAGTTGGCGGGACCGAAAAATCGGCACTTCGTATTTTCGAACCTTTTTAATAAATGGCGAAAAATATTTCCCCTTCTCCCCCTGACTTCTCTGATCTTTGGAATCGTGTTAAAACGATTTATAGTCGTTATTCGTGAAGGTATTTGAAAAAATGTCTCTTAATTTTAAGTTAAATGTCACAAAGGTTCGTGACATAACTATGCGATAATTTTCTTTGCAAAATTTTCACCTAGTTTAGAGGACGTCTATAATGCAAGTTCTGCTTTTGTATGAGACTCTAGCTTTCTTAATCTGCGGCTAATCAGGACGTGCAACTGGTAGGGGCGTTTAAAAGAGGCATTTGTTTCAAACATCTACGCAGTTAAGACGGTAGCTGGCCCGACCGCGCTTCCAATCGCCCAATCTTTATCGCTCAATAATAGGTAAAACGACCAAAGGACTCTGTCCATTAAAAAAAACCTTCTCAGGTCATTATTTGTGGTTTCTTCTACATCGCCGGCTAGAAATAGGAACTTGAAAAGAAATATTATTTCGTTCCAATTACTAATCGCTTGACGACAAATTGGGCGAGATCCGGACATTTTCCATATCTTTATTAGCTCGGAGTATACTAAGTTTCAGGTTCTAAATGGCGACATTTTTTGAATGATGGTATATTAATGTGAAGGTCGTGGAGAATGATGCCATAGGAAATTGAACCTCAGATCACTAACAAACGCTTCAACCGCCGCGGCCTAGGAAACCTTCGCCTAGGAAATCTACACCTAGGAAACCTTCGCCTAGGAAAAAACCTAGGAAACCGCCACCGCCAAGGAAATGCCTTCGCTTGCAATGACGGCGCTTCACCAATCCATTTCTTGTCGATGTTTCCAACATCTACGCAGTTAAGACGGTAGCTGGCCCGACCGCGCTTCCAATCGCCCAATCTTTATCGCTCAATAATAGGTAAAAAGAGCAAAGGACTCTGTCCATTTAAAAAATCCTTCTCAGGTCATTATTTGTGCTTTCGTCCATATCGCCTGCAGGATGGAGGAAATATTATTTCGTTCCAACCCAAACGGTTTCACCGCTCATTGAAGTTCAAGTAAGAAATATTAACTCATGACCAAGTCCCTTTTCTATCTGATGAATCGTGCTTGTAGTTCAATGCTGCAAAACATTAATCCAGGAAATAAATTAAGTGATTAATTTTTATCCTTCCTTGAATAATCTCTTTGCGTCGTGGGTAAAAAGGACGACATTTTATCCGATGGCGTCCTTTTATGCCAACATCGGTAAGCTAAAACATATAAGCTAATGAAATACATCGTATTTAAAAATTGATATCTCAATCACTCCACGATTTTCGGAACGTTTTATACACAATAGTGTGAAAGAGAAACTTCATCCTAAATGGTAATCGCGGAGATATTCCAGAGCCAGCGTTTCCCATTCCATTATTTAGTCATTTTCTTTCTATTTCCAATGCAACTTGCGCTTTCTATACTTGGCTGCACTGTGGAGAAACACGAAAACGAAATAAGATTAACTTTTGAAGAGTAAAATTAATTCAAGTGGAGCTTAGAAAGAGGTGGTGGTCACGGAAAAAATCTGCCGCAACTGAGGCTGAACATCTCTGGGGTAAAATCCTGATAACGACAATAAGTTTCCTGCGGAATAGTACGTCAATACTTAGAGCCTTCTAAACACCCGTTGGTTTTGAAATAGAGCGCATCAGGAGCCAATTCATGCCCATTTGTGTCATATCTGCGTATTAATATACCTAGAACTCAAAGTTACTCATGCCATCACAGTGAAATCTGATTCAATTGGTTATTTATCTCGTGGAAATCAGGGATAGCAGTGATGATAGATCAAATGTAATGTATCAAGGCCTGGTAACTCAACATAATCACTGTAGTAGGTAATTCATCGATGAAAGTTGCTTCCAGAAAAATTTCATGGAGTTACCCCAACGACATTTTGGGATTTAGTTAAAAAGCCGTAGTGATTTTATTTTAAATATTTCAGTTTTCTGGTAAACTCATGCAATCAACTATATTTCATAGGACGATATTTCGTGGACGATGGTTTCTTCAGGTTGTGGTGTCTTAGTGGTTTATCACAGGTCTTATCATTTAATATATAAAAATTAATGTTTTCTTGTTCGTCTTCTGTGCGTTCCAATACCATTCATCGGATTACGATGAAACTTTGGTGAGTTGTTGTGGATGCGCTTGCCAAGGTTTCTGAATTATTTCAACAAATGAGTGTTGGCACGCAAACTTCTCAAACAAGCGAGCAACGACAAGCAAGTAACGAAGCAGATCGTTTGCGAGTTGCTCAATCAAGTGCATCAGAATCGTATCAGTGAAGCATAAAATCGCGTGCATTAGAATCATATCAGGGAGAAATTATTTCGTTAAAAGGTACGCAATTTATTTGTACGAAGAATAAGATTTGGCGCAGTGGTCTCTTTCTTTGCTTCTTTATCCATGCATTCTATTTTCGCATACACTTCGCATTTTCCTTAAATTGGATTTTAAATCTGGAAAATCTTAAAATTTTACACAACTTCAAAAATATAATATCTTATTTACTTGGAAAGCGCAGCATAGGCATGGAATGGAAACTTATGCCATCATTTGTGCGTTACGAATTCCTGTGTAGGTACGAGGAATCCATTGAATTAGGTCTCGAATTCGTTAAGGGACCGATTTTGAACCCAGAAAAAGGCATAGCAACGCATTACGGGCACAGCTAGTACATTATTATGTTATATTGTTGAACCACTCCCCCGATTGGGTCATCTTTTTCAAAATTTGAAATAATCCGTTTCAAATGCAAATGTATATCAATCGCGGGGACGGCTATACCCTCGAAAATTCTTGGAAACTCTATTTTTTCTATTTTCTCATGGAATCTGGACAACGGTGGGAGTAAACGTTGGCTTATCAATAGTGAATCCATGGATTTTGGGGACAGTGACTGCGACAGGTACCCCAGTCCGATTTCCCATCATTTTTTCGCGTCATTTTTTCGTTCGAGCGCTCAATAAATTAAAATCACCGCTAACAGCGGCGCATGGCAGTGAGTCAGTCTGTGGCGCCACACATGAGTCATGACAAAAAGAGAATTGTTTACATTAAAGAAATGCTGCTAACGGTTAAAACAAAAATAAATAAGGGAAATTGCCTCAAGCAACCATTTTCCCCGTCAATGGAAATCTAAATTACCCACGACTTAAATTTAATAAATAATTGTGTGACTCACGCATTTTTGAGAGATGAATGCACTAAAATTCATGCATTTTATACTATTTATAGATTATATTTTGCAACGCTGATTTCTTAGGAGTCTACGTCGGCGAATGGAGATCTTTCCTCACGCGAATTCCCCCAAAGTTCGTAAAAACGAACTCAGTTTCTAAGTGGGGACTGGGTCCGAGGTTCGAAGTTTCGAAAATTTCGTATTTTCGAAACTTCGTATTTTCGAACAGCGCCATGTAATTAGCATAGGCGTTTCGTCGGGACCGACAGTTTTGCTTCGTAAAATCGAAACTTCGTATTTTCGTGCTTCGCATTATCGAGTTACTACTGTATTCGTTTTTGTTAAAAATGTGCTCTTATGTGCTCAATTTTAACCATTGATAAGTCTTAATCAGAATAATTAAAAAATTTAAACACTGGGAAAATATTTTAACTGCTACCAAAGCCAGCAGTAAATGTTTTTGCAAATATCTCAATTAGTCATTCTTCTAGGAGTAAAACTGTTCTCGAGGCAATCGTATTTCGCCTCAAATATGTGACGCTCTATTTCAATTTGAGTAATATGTAGATTTATCTTTATTTCGCAGAGCAAAGAGGACATCTACATGGGAATGTTCCCTTTTTAGATTAAAACTTCTCTACTTTAATTCATCGCCCACTAGTCCTTGAATAGATTAGATCTAGGGAGCGTTGGTTTCCCGAACCTCGGAAATTACAGTCTCTGTTGTTAAGAAAACCCTCTCTGGTCACATCTTTTATCCACCTTAAAAAAAACCAGCATTATTATATTGAAATAAAGGTCTTACACTCAAAATAATGACCAGTAAATATCTTTAAGTATTCTAACTGAGCCAGCATGTGTCATTACTAAAATGGAGAGAACTGGTTATGGGCCGAAAGTATTTCTGTGCCCAAGCATATTCCATTTATTCAGTAAGCTTCATCATGGAACTCAATTTGTTACCTAGAGGTAAATCATTGGTTTGCTCCAGCGTTCTTGGCGATAAAAAGTTGCACTTAAACACACAGTTAAAACATTACAGTAATACACGAGTTTGGTTTCAGTCATTGGCTCTGCGGCCAATTAACTCCATTTAGCAATTAAAATGGAACAAAACTATTACAAGTTGATTACCAGGAAGAAAAATAATGGTAATTTTTGCGATATTTGAAAATGTTTATGTAATATTGTTGGTGGCAAAGGTGGCCAATTTTTAAAACAAAGTAAAATAAGATTGATTAGTCATTGGCCACCGTCAGTTTGGGCTGCTTGACATGGCAAGTTGCATTAATCACAAATACATCCTTATGGCAGTTCCTTAAATAAAGTCCCTCTGAGTGTTTGTGTATAAGTGGCTTTGTATCTGAGAAAGCCGCAGTGACGTCTTGTATGTATCTTCTTTCCTTATGAAAATGAGAAAAAAACAGCACCGTAAACGCAACTGCTTAGTAAAATCTTGTCTCACTTTATTATGTCGCACATGGCGGTTCTTTCAATAAATCCGCAGACACAGAAATATCTCTTCATCATACGTAGCGTGCCCATTGGAAAATTGGTCCAACTGCGGTCTAATTGTGCTCTTCAAGACAGAAAAGGCCAATGGATGGATGAATGCCCAATTACTATGCGGTTTACTTGATAAAATTGAATCAACAAGAAACTCTGAGTTACTGGTTGCTTGCATGTTTATATACGTCTTAAATAACTTATGAATTGAACTTCATAGACTTCGATACGTAAACCTGGTCGAACTGTTGTATGAAATGCTATGTGCAGCCTGTGTTATGTCGCCCAATAGAGATATGATAAATACGAAGATTATTTGTGAGAGTGATGCCATGTTTCATAAAATCAAAACCCATGTGTCCAGAAAAAAAATATTTATAAATTGAGGTCGAGAGATGATATCAAGTGAATTAAAGTTTTTGCTGAAAACCATTCTCGTCTTTAGTGGCTCGCCTCTGTTCAACTGCACTCATTCGGATTGTCAACGATATAGCCAAAGCGAGTTTGCCTTTGGAGAGTCTGAAGCTTTCGTGCTTCAGTCGATAATACACGCGGGCCGTACTCATGTCACGCACGTTCAAGAAAGGGGCGGAGTTTTCCTCCTTTTCACTCTCGGGGACAACTGCACAATACTCTTGGTTCTCTGATGATAAAATTTTGGGAAGGTTGGTTTGTGGAATAGATCAGAAAAAGGCAGAGATAACCGTCAAAGTTGGATATCTAAAACTTGAGTAAGCGGAAAAGTTTCGTTTCATGAAAATAAACAGAATAGAGTGTTGTTTTTTGGGAAGCAGGGTCACCAGCGATGGAAGAGGCAATAAGGACACTGTGAGTGGAATATCCCAGGAGGGAGATGGTATTCAAGCCGAGGAGGAGTCTAATGACAGCCGGAAACATAACCCTGGAAGTGAGGAAGCACTTTTCTCTAAAACATATATTCGGAGCATAATGTAATGGTGGCAGAGAAGTCTGGACAGTAAAAGCAGAACAGCAGAGCATATCGGAAGTAATGGAGATGCGACGTTACCCAAGAATGAAAAAGTTCAGGAGGACGACGAGAAACGCTAGCGAGGGAATCTTTTGAAGACCTGAAGAGAAAAGAAGAATAATTTAAATTTTGTGAAGAAGAAAATACAAGTTTGTTGAACATTTTGCAACAAAACAGCCTGATGAAAACGCCATTGGAAGGAGAAATACACGGGAAGATTTACAAAGGAAGAGCAAGATTGGAATATATCATGCGAATCACGAATTACGTCAGAGTGAATAATTGTGCCGAGATGAATCAGATGGCAGAAAAAAAGAGTGGAATTCAGGGAAGATTGATGCCAACCAATCTTCGGATTGATGGACACAGGCGATAATAGTTTATATAGGCTTCCCCAGGCTCAAACCCAGCACCCATCTCTGTGATGTCGTCCCCTCGGGTCAATCACACCTTGTTTTGCAGCTCGTGTTATGAAACATGCCGATGGCCATTGAGCCTTGGCCTCCCACTCGCACCGAGGGCTTCACGGGAGGGCGTCCCACGGGAGTTGCACGAACTCCGCACACATTTCTGCTCGCGGCGATCCCAGCGACTCAATACCCTCAGGAGTTCAGCGCGTCGAATGGGAATGATTCAACCGCCAGCCGCCAGGGGGTGGGTGGGCGAGCACACGTAGGCTAAAACTCCAGGCTGGAAAAGCATGGACAGCGCTCCTAAAACAGGTCCACCCAGCACATGGGATGAATCAGTGAGTGCCTAAAAGTGTAACTAATGCATAAAAAAATATATTTGCAAGCTCTTGTGCGAGTTAGAGCCATGTGATATCATCATTAGGGAAGATTTATTAAACAATACGATGTTTTAATAGGACCCACCGCGAATGTCTGGGGCTTAACGAACACTAAATTCTAACCTTTAGTTCATTGGTTTCATAAACTCCAGTTTTGGCCGACGACATGCTTTACCTTTTGAAATTTAAAATGAAGGCACAAAATGTTAAGTTTATTTCTATAATATGGGTCATTCCACCTCAATTTTACAAACGATTGTCGTTTTGGGTCTCAGATTTTGCTTAAACTTAGTATATGGGTAGCATGTGACCTAAAACAAAGTAATCTGAAATTTTTTTTCTCTGCTTATTCTTTTGAAGGGAAAAATTTAATGACAAAAAAATTCTGCCTGATATATGCGTATTAAAATTTTTCACATTTTTGCTAAAAATACGAGCCGTGAATAATATTTTTACTTATATCTCCGCTTTAGGTCATTTTAGAGCAACAATATAAACCTCTTTTTAACGCATATTCTTTTGCAAAACATTGATACCATCTAAAATGTATTTTTTTTCTATTTCTCATTTTTGTAAACTTTTATAGGTTGAAAAAATTATTGATTAAGGTTTCTCAAGTTGTCCATCTTAGCATCAGTCGAAACTGTTTTTTCACAATCTATACATATCTCACTAACTAACCCTGAAAAATATCCCATAGCAATTTATTAACACGCTAACTAATATTAATTTTAAACTTTTGCATTTTATCACCCCCGCCTCCAGTTCTCCCTCTCTGTCTGTTTTCAAGGAAAGACTAGTTAATTATTACTGTAAGGAGTATTAGTGTCTCTAATTCAAATTTTTATTCTATAATGGAATTATATGTTTCCAAAATGATCTGAGAAATTATTGCTTGTTTGTAATCTCTCTCTGATTGATATTATATTTTCCCTTTTTATATTTTATATTTTATTTAGTGTTAATTATCTGTGACTATGAATTTTTTTTATTTTTCATCAATGTGAGCTGTTGGGCCAGGTATACATTTTTTTGTTTTTTTTTCGTTAAAAGCATAAGTTTATATGTATTTTCTTCTTTGCTCTAATGGGGAAATCCAGAGGAAAATAAGACTTCTTCTATTCTTCTTTTATTCCATGGGCTCAGTCTTGAGGCTAAAATGTAGCAGACGTTTGATATGGACATATGATGTAAGTACAGGTAGCTCCAGCGCATTGCATTAAGTGTTTCAAACCATACAATGAACAACTATTTTTTATATTTGTTATTATATTGCGAGATGACTGCCATATACCCGCTTTTACCGATAGGGCTCTACTGAGGGATTTATAGGGATCTTATGTTCATTTATTAAATTGTTATTCAGACGATGGTGGCTTAGCGCGTACTAAAAATGTCTTTCAATATAAATAAAATATTTAGATATTTACTTTCAAAATATTTTAGTAAGACATCCCTGAAAAAATGAATTTTCTCTTAGTTTGTCAAGTATCAAGGCGAACTTCAGAGATGGTAACAACAGCGAATGGCAGCGTGTTATTTTATGAAACGTGACTTCAAGCGCTTAGTTTTCGACCTTATATGGTGCGGTCCTCTCATGAAGCCTATCTTTCAAAGATCCACTTTTACTGTGTAGCTATTACAGCCGGGTCCTTGTCCAATCTTTGGAAAGTGACATCCATTCCATTCCATTAGCCTCAAGTATTGCAGCATCTAGCTCCCTTTTGTACCTCATATGCGAGAGGTTATGCACGAAATGTTTTCGCTAATGGTTTGGCATTTGTTTTCTGCTTCCTCTTCCGTCACATTGCCCAACTTTATTCCTGATACATGCTCTTTCGCTAACTCAAACAGTTCAACGGACGTTCGGATTTGATTTTCTTACGGATTTTTTTTTCAGGATTGGTTAGTTAGGTATGCACAGATTCTGAAAAAAACCGTTTCTGCCAATTCTGAGACTTTGTGTTTGATAAAAGTTAATCGACAGTTTTTAAACTATAAAATTGAGCAAAAATAGACCATAGAATAAAATAAATATTAAATGGTATCATTACCTTTACAAAAGAAATAAATAAGCTTTAGAATGTGAAAGGAACATATTGTTGCTCCACATTGACTAGAAGCCGAGATATCAGTAAAAATATGATTATGGGCACGTATTTTTTTGGGAAAAATGTGAACAAATTTAAATACGCATAAATAAGGCAAAACTGTTTTCTCAAAGCTGTTTCAGATTACTTCGTATGAGATTACATACTATGTATACATATGTACACCAAAATTGAGTATAATATGAGACCCTGAGAGAAAATCGTTTGTTTAATTGAGGTGGAATGACCCAGGTATTTTTGACACTTTTTTAAGCCTTGGAGGGCGACTGCCGGGACTGTCAATTATATGGAAATGCCACATTCTGACTAAAATTATCGAAGCAATTATCCAAGTACGCGCAAAATTAGGTGGTTACATGCATCTACTTCATTTATTGTCAAAAATACCGATACTTTTCTCCTCTAAATAACTGTTTTATGTGAAGATGGCATTTATGTTAATGGAGTAATACTATTTTACCTTGTGGTCTAAAGTTTATTTTCAAATCAGAATTGCGTGGAAAGGCAACATTCTGTTCTTAATATGATGGAGGACTCGTTTTTCTTTGAGTGTCAAGAATCAAGGTCGCTCAATATCGATTGTATCTTTTTTCGATACCAGTCTGCGCAACATGTCCGCCAGTAATGAGCTTATCTTAGTGTATTTTTCATAATCATAGCAGGGGCTGTTCAAAGTTTCTGTTGATTTGGCAGTTCATTTGCATTCAAAATACCGATTTGCGCCACATATTTGGAGATTTTCTGGGGTGCGCTGCGGCAGTAAAAGCTCAAAAAGCACATAAATGATGACATGTGGTGGAAATGGTAGCAAAGACTCATATCGATTGAGCTACGGACACATCAAATCGAACGACGAGATTTTAACGTGAAATCTTGCGAATATTTCTCAGATTACGGCATAAAAACGTCAATTAATGCGAGAGAGCAGAATTAAGATTTCAACTAAAACTGCTAACTACGAGCGGATAGTCCCGGAAAATTAAACAAAAATAAATTATAGGAAACTTGCGTCCAATTTCTTAAAGTTACGATCGAATTATTCCCGATCTTCTATATATGACAAAGTTCTTCAGCGAGAGCAGAATTTTTTGACCAAATAAATACAAATGAGTAATTAAGCATTTGTTTTGACTTGCATGGGCCAGAGCGACCTTTATAAGTGCGACGAGAGGTGTCGAAGTGGGAGGGGTAGGTGGTGGTGCTTGGGGAGGGTGTGGGTGTCCAAGTGCTCCTCTCCACTTTGAATAACCCTCCTGGGGTTGGACACGTAGAGAGAGGGTTGGGAGGGGTCGAGGGATGGGTGGGGGGGGGGAGGGAGGGAATGTCGAACGTCCCGGCCGACAGGGCAGCAGCGGTATCAGGGGAGAGAGAGAGTTACATCGCCCTTTTTCTGCTGTTGCCAGCGGCGACCGTGTCAACAAGTGGGGCGGATCGGTCGTCGGGGCGGGGAGGAAGGGAATGGGGTGGAGGTGGAATCCGTGTCCGCGTGGCAATGGGAGTAGGGTGGGTGGAAGTGGGGGAAGGCGTGTCTGGGGAGGGGGGGGGGAATGTGAGCGGGAGGGGGAGGGGGGCAAGAGAGAGTGGGAGATCCTCCAAAATGGGTGCCAAATGCATTGCATCTCTCAATCGACGCCACTCGAGAATATTCCGGTCCACTAAGCCTTTCCTCGCGCTCTGTCGGTCGACCGAAGCAATGTCGCATCGCACACGCGCCGTGGCGTGCGGCGAGTCAGAGACAGCGGCGTATTAATACGGACCCGTAATTTATGTTATGCGAAGCAAGCACACTCGAAATCACGTAGTTTCACATTTACATATCTATATATTCAGGTGCTACATAACCATAATTTGCGTCCTCGACCTATATGGATCGTAGAATAAAATTGTACAACTGTATTGAGAGACAGCCTCTGATGTTAAAACCGAGTGAACGAGGCCTATAAAGGCGATTTCCTTAATCAATATGGGATCTGAAAACCACTTGAACAAGATATTTGGCTTGTATGCAACTTCGAGCTTCAAACATCATACCAATATTATAAAGATTTTATAACTTTGTTTTTTCTCTTCGCCAAACGAAATCGAATGAATAGGCGAAGAGATTATGAGGTGTAAAAATGGCGGAAGGACAGTCGTCGGTTGCTCATGGAGCATATCTAGGAATGAGTTTTTGTCAAAGGAAGCGAAAATCAGAGCGTGCAAAATTGTTCACCTTCCGACACAATTTTACGGCAGCGAAATCGGGGGCATGTCAGGATAAGAAAAGGAGTGGGCTTAATGCAGTGGTAATATGGGGGCGTCTGGGAAATATTTTCGAGAAAAGAAAGAAGAAATAAGGTGAGGAATGAGTGGGCGGTGAGAGAACATTGGGTTGGATGCTCCATAAATGAGCAGACATGAAATGAGTGTTCTTTGTTGCATTGTCCATGTCGAGAGAATGGAAGAGAAGGGTCGAACGGCTAAACGAATCGAAGTGAAGAGAGAAGAAAGGGAATACGAGGATGGATGTGGTTGAAGAGAGACTGTGAAGAGGACGGATTTGAGATGTCTCTAGGTAAGGAGGGCGTATGAAAAGCCTATGGATGAGTATGGTGAGTGAAGCGAAAGTGGTTAGTGAATGCAGAACACAACTGAGGAAACCATCCAAACGGAGCCACTTCTATAGGAATAGAGAAAATAACTAAATTCTTTGACTTAGCCCACCCCTAATGAGAAAAACGTGATGGTTATGAATGCATGTCATTTTCTCAGGAAATGGGTCGTTGGATGACCACCAGTTAGCATTTTAACGACAATGTAATGGCAGGTTACGTAGAAAATCAACAAAATCCCTCGGTATTGCCTTGCCTCATATGCGTGGTCCATATAGTTTTATTTTACCCGCTGACATTCCAGATGAATTCATAGTGTTACCTAATACGCCCAGTAGAATGATACAGGGAAAGCGGTCAACGAAGTGAGCAGTGGGGCTGAGTGGATCATGAGAGAGATGATGTGTACCGGACGCTCCGGCAGTGGACAGGAACGACAGGAGAGTGGTGCACAGACTTTTTCGCGGGCTGATGGGATAGATGACTGTCAAATCACTGCAAACGGATGAAAAAAATATAGGATGGATTAAGGTGAAGGGACATTCTAAAAATGGCATCAGTTTATCAGCAGGACCTGGGCCGAAACACAAAGGAAAGCAGCGCGCTCCGTTAAAAACTGCCTCAAGTGAACACAAGAGTGTCTCACAACCTTTAATGGGATTAAGGTGGGAGCCTCTAGAGACTCGGAGGTTACACGCTAGGCTTAGGTTGCTTGATAAATTCAGAACTGATATTTTTCAGAGCGACACAGAGAATATAATCATAACTCCTCACTACATCTCTAGGTCTTGCAGAAGGGAGAAAATAAGAGAGATACAATGCCGAACAGATAGGTACAAAAACTCGTTCTATCCGCGCACAATAATCGATCAAAATAAACACTAAGCTCCACTAAATACACTCCCATAATACACGTAACCATTTAATCTCCCAAAACCTTACCATTTTACACGACTGGTGTCCTAACAGCTCCTGCCACACGCCCATGCGGCGGTTTGCCGGGTATTATGTAGATGTAGATGCATATACGTGGTCCAGTAACAAAATATTTTGTATAGTCCACTGAAATCATGATATACTGTGAAAATTAAAAATGCAAGGCTTGGATAATGTGAAGAAACTTGAAGAGGCGATCAAGTTTCTTTTCAACTCCATTAATGTTGCGTTATTTTGATATAGGTATTATTTACTAACCTTCGATGCGAAAAACGAGGAATTAAAGGATATAAAATCGGTCAATGTCTTTATAAAGCTACCAGATTATTGAATATCGCCTGTACCCCTCCCAAAACTTATTTCAGAAATAATTTGAACCTAAGAAACGAACTGCAGATGATATTTTACCACATTGCAATTAAAATGCTATTACATATTCATAACTTTGTCATTGTTAATTCATCTGGCATTTGGGTTGAAATTATCTGGTTTTTAGAGGTTTTCACAGGAATGTTGGGAGGAGGGGTTGCAGGTGGATCTTTGGCCGTTTAATCGGAGATTGAGAGCCTCGGAAGTCAACCCAACATAAAAAGCCTCACAGAGATTGCGTAAGAGGATGTGTGGACTAGGGTGGGCCGATAAATGTTTTTTTTTCTGGATCAAATTTTCCCTGGGCGGGAAAGTTGTGTACTGATATCAGGATCTCGCATGCAAATTTTTTTTCGAAATCGGATAATATTAACTACTGCCGCCCGAGCCTTAAAGTTTAAAATTTTGCGACAATTCAGGCGGAATTGGGAAACAAACGGTTATGGAGAATAATTTGTTGCATATCATGAAATATTGGTAAATATCAACGATAGATACATTTTTATAAATTAAAACACTGAAATTTGAAGTTTATTTGACGAAATCTATGGCTTCGTCGATGCCTAAGTATAAACAACAAAGTTAGAGTGTAGGCAATCCGCACAACACCAACAATTTTATCGACTCCGAGCATCACTTCAAATAATCAATTTTCGGAGCCGTATTTGGGATAAATTAATATTTCTTTCAAATGAATTTCCTTTATAAATGTCTCATCCTTTATTTGGATATAGATAATACTTTAAAACAGACGAAAAAGCAGTACGTTTTGAGACTAACTTAAATTATGGCGAAGAATCACGGCCCTGATATTCATCACAAAGATGATTCAAACAATTATTCTCTTCGAAATATACTGCAATATCCAATTAATGGTTCTTGCCCCACCTGAGCTGCGGATTTTCTTCGCAAATCCCACGAATTTGTGCGTCATAAATGTTCTTGGACTACACTTACACTGTATACCACATTGTGTGGGGGTGAATGTGGGAGGAGAAGAATAGGGGAGGGGGAAGAAATGGAATCTGAGAGGGAGAGAGGGATTTAGAGATGAGAAGGAGGGGTAGGTCTTACATCTGGGGTGACCACAGGGTTAATGGGAGGAATGTCAGAGAAATGGGAGGATTTGGATTTAGAGAGAGAGGGATAGTGGTTTAGAGGATGCTGGAAAGGTTATTATTGAGGGGGGGGAGGGGCATCGAAAGGCGAGGGGGAGGGGCACTTGGGGAAGATTTGGTTGGTTATGACATTGTCCGAGAGGAGAGGAAAAAGTCTTTTAAGAACACGTTTGACGGAATGGACGCCCGGGAATTGGGTGGTGCAGAGGGAGAGGTTGAAGTTGTTAGTACTATAGGAGGTGAGTGAGGGCGATAGGAATGCTTTAGGATTATTTTTCTCGAGGATTGATTCGGGATAGCCTCGTCGGCGAAGGGATGGATGTAAGATAGTGAAGAATTTATCGAGGGAGTCGGGAATGTTGCAGATGCGGTGGTCCCTGATGGACATGGAGTAGGTGGCCTCTATCAATCGAAATTGGCCATAATAAGCCACTGTAGTCCCATTTTTAAAATAAAGTCGAATGATTTTTTCCAGCCTCCTGTAATGACCCCCACCCCCAAATGTTAGTCTGATTCTGCCCGTGGTTCCTTAAAGTTGCTTAATTACAGACATTAAACGTTTCAGAACAAATTACGAACTAATGCTCAGCATTTATGAAATTAAGCGTATTTTTACTCGTTGTCTTTTTATTTTCAATATATTCTCTAATTATATCCACCCATAAAAACAGGTATCATATGTTGTCTGCCCTAATTATGACGCTCAATAATTTAATAAATATGACTGAAATACTAATTTCTATGACTATGATGAAGCGTTTGATTAGCAGAAAAAGCAAAATATCACATTTTTTTTTATATTTCTTATATTTTATTCATATTATCACTAACCAAGGCCTATTTTCTAGTTATCGTCACTCAATATGGTATTTGAGAATCATTCAAGTACATATGAATTTGATCGACTTAATACTACCTACAAGAACACGTCAAGCGTTTCGACGCCAAATCCATGCAAAAATAATAATATCAGTGGGAATTGTATCATTGTTTTCAATATCACTGGGAATGGCATTATCCTCTCTGTGCGGTGTTTCCATGGGCTATATAAATATTTTCCACAGATTCCATTGGTCACTTTATGTTAATATACCATTAACTCACCCTTTCGACTTTCTCCAGCTACAGTATCCCCAAGAAATCCACATTCACTCATCCACACCTCAAGACACATGATTGGGAGAAATTACCTGAAAAAAAGATGAAAGGATTTATTAATAATACCAGTCGTGTTTAAGGAAATCATTGTGTGATTCCAAAGTAGCAGCATAAAAGAATTGCATAAAGAACATCCTCTCAAGGAAATTAACAAGTTTCCGACCCAAGAAACGTCCAGTACTACATTGTGAAGATTTAAAGGAACTAAGTTTTATCTTTTCGTAGTCATATTCTAACATCCACAGCCTTAGGAAGAGCCTGGAACATTTCTTTCACGGTCATAACTAGGTTTTCGGTGCATAAAACGCTTTAACCTTCGTTGCGAAGATTTATACCTAATAGAAAATCTCCGAAAAAAAGTCAAATATGATAAGCATTTGCACGCATGAAAGAAACATGTTCATTGGTAGTAGGTGGTGACTCAGTGGCTAGTTACGTGTTCGATATGAAAGACATTCGTTTAAAGTTAGCAAATTTCAATGCATGTCTCAATATTCGTGTGGTTAACGAAGGGAGTTTGAGGTAAATTTTCTCGTTTTACCTTCGTGGTTTCTTGGCAATTATCATCGATTTTTTAATCTGGGATAAATTACCTTACGTTGTACATTATTTTACATTGACTACTGTTAACTATATTACCACAGGTGTGGAATTTGGTTAATTACAAGTGCAAAAACGAACATAAGAGTAAATTTCCGGATTATTTAATATTTACCTCTCGAATATCCAAAAGCAGAGCGTTGTTCGGACTGCGCATATTTTCGGCAAATTGTTGAAGAAATGGCACCTGCTGATCAAATTAATTTTTGCAATACCTTTGAAAATAACGTTTTATACAAGTCAAGCAATCAATAACCCCTCTGGCTACGGAAAAAGCCATCCTTTTTACCAAATAAATAAGCATAAGTCGATGTAATTACTATGTTAACTTTGAAAAGGGCAATATACATATCAAAATGGCGATTTTTAATATTAGCTGCCTTCATTAATGTGATGGCGAGTAAAACTCAAACGCTAAAGAACACAATTTCCATTTAATTTAAAAATTTAATTTATGTGTCGATGCCGTAAATTTATGAAACCATATTTTATAGTAGCGAGATTTAACGTTCCCTATAACATTAAATGGTTTCCGTTGTTTTCACAGCATGTCTCGGTATTCAGTTTCTGGGCCGAAAATTCGGTCTACCAATAAATTGTACTGATGATATGATCAAGTCTAAGGAATTTCTTATTACAAAAACCCTCCAAAAATCTCAGCTGAATCGCATGATAAAATATAATTTTTGAAATAACCATTAGCAGCGGCAGCCATTCTTTTGTCGTGAAAGTCATATCACACCCTCAGAAATTCACAGTATTCTCGCTGGTCATGAGAGTAGGACACAAACTGGCACAAGTAGAGCATTTTTTACTTATATAGTATGCTAGAAGGAAATGGTCATCGTAGTCAGGGCATAGGAGGAGAATAGCGTTACCCAAGGAACTGTTCAGTAATGGATGGGAGCTGTTACCGGGGACCTAAGGATAGAAAGAGGAGGGTAGTAAAGAGTAACGTAGATTCGGAGAATACGGGACGATAATAAGATGCAGGGGGTGAAGATGTGGTCGTGGAGCAGGATAGAGGTGGGCGGATATGAAGACAAACGAGGAAGTGCTCGAGAAAGTGGGCGAGGAAAGGAAACTGCTGAATTAAATCATGAGGAGGCAGGGTAGGTGGTTGGAGGAAGTAATAAGGGGCCCAAGGGGTGGTTGGAGGAAGTAATGAGGGGCCCAAAGGGTGGCTCAAGACTGTGATAGAGCGAAGGATGCTGGGAAAGCGGGGGAGGGGAATTGGTTTCGTGGAATAGATGAAAGAAGAGGACAGTGGGTGGTAAAGTGGACGGGATGAAGAAGGATAGATCAAATGCAGAGGCAAAATAGGAACTACTATAGAGAGATGGGACTGCGAAAGTGTAGAAAATTGGCAGGGGTTTCTCTGATTTTCAACACCCACCTTTCCCCGGTAGTATTCTTAAGTGAAATGGAACACTCCACTAGATTTACTTATATCATTTTTAATTCCATAATTAGCCTAGATCCATTTTTACACCTTAGGGAAACAGGCAGAGCCTCCCAGACTCTATGATAGTGTAGTCTTGTAGTCGCACGTGAACATTTTATGGACTCGCCCAATGTGTCTCGCCATTTAATCCCGCGAAAGTCAATCCCCGAAACGCACACTGCGAAAACCGCTTGTTTCACCGCTCTCTGCCCCTCCCGTTTCAAAGCGCCCCAAATCGGATAATGTCCGAATTCGAGGCCAGTACGAAGGGGGGGCCGAAGGAAGTGGGGTGGTATCCGGGGAGGAAGTGTCGTGTCCTCCCTTTCCCCCACCCACCCCATCCCTTCCCCTCCCTCCTTCCCAAATTCCCACCCCAATTGAGGCAGAGAGTGAGATGGAGGACACTTTCCGACGCCTTCACTCGCGACCGCTTCGTCCGACCGCTCCCTTTAACCGCGGCCGCCCCGGGAAGTACCGCAGAGCAGAGCACGTCGCCCGGCGCTTAATTAAGCGCAGCCTGGTGGCCATTCTCCGCAAACACCAGACGAGAGAGAGAAAAAAGACGGGAGGCCCCCGAAACACGCCACCCACTCTAATGGAGGGAAATTATTCAGCGCGGAGGCGACGACGGAATCCAATCCTTTACTCTCTTGCTTTGTTTCTAAAAGGGTCGAGGGGAGGGCCTAACTTTCGCCTTATTAACGGGTGCGTAGGGTCAATTGTGGGCGACCCCTTCCATGCACGAGGCGTGAACACAAAAACAACTGCCACTCCCCCTCCGCAAGCACATTGGGCCCCTCCTCCTAACTCCATCCCCTTCCTTCCCCCGCCCCACCCTCTCCACTCCACCAAAACCACTATGCATCCTCCAGCGTGTCGAGCGAGAAGGATCTGCTCCCCATCCTCCGAATAGAGCGCTCTCCCACGCTCGGTCATAACTCCGCCGCCGGAAGCAAGAGGGCGCGCTAAATAAAGGGGCCCTTCCCCCCTTATCGCCCAACCACTCACCCCTTTTTAAGGGCTCTCCCCAGGAGACGAATCCCTCGTGGACGGAGCAGCGATTCTCTTAAAGGCCAGAGCTTCCTTTGAGCCAGATCCCCCACGAACCGTTTCGGAGAAGATATTCCAGTTTTGTTGCTCTTTCTGTCATTTCAGCAGCCGTAACAATTATGAAGTAAATATCGTAATATTAATTGAGGATAACACAGTTTTACATGACTCATATTCCCATTAAACAAATTAATATGTCAATACATATAAGTCCATCACTTGACTCATTTTTTTGACGCCGCGCGGTGAAAACGCCTTACAAAAAACAGGTTTAGTGTGATTCTATGGATATTATATAGGTGAGTTTTGATTCATAAAAAAGATTGGTCGATAATTATCATAAACTCTACACTTTAATTTTTGACGCGATATAGGCATTAGATATTCCTCGTTTAAAAAATTATCTCTGTAGTGCGTACGCGAATCAAATTTCATGGAAAACTGCATTTAATTCAAAGGCAAATATCTCCTAAATTAGTGCGTTAAGTGGCTCTAATTTTATTATATTTGGAAAGGTGAGTCATTTTTATCAGAAACCAAAACAAGTTTGTTGAATTCTTTGCGAAATATACCTCTCTTAAAAAACCTCAGAGCCCAATCGGGAACCATTTAATGTCATTGCCGCAGATGCAATTGCAACAGGAGCAGGGAGAACAGGTTCAAAATGTCCGAGGGCATGGCATTGCGCTCTCGAGCATGAGTGTAATTCGGGTTTAGAACGAAACTTCGAGGTTTAATGCGCCATCTCCATCACGCTTTAACAGAGAATTACCATAATCATTCTCTCATCCTTTGCATCAACGTACTTCCCCACGGCGTCGCACCCCTTCATTGTTTTTGCCACATGATTCTAATTCCTTCCTAGAAAATGAAAGAGATCACGTCCAAGTCCGTTCATTGCTGATGCTAGGGAGCTCTCGAAAAGCCAAGATCGATCAATGGCTGGTGATGTTAGCGAATCTGTATGTCGTGAAGGGTACCGAATTCCTTGCCTTACGCCGCTTCAGGTTTCCCAAAAAATATATTTCTAGGATCACACAGCTCCGAGCAACGGCGGAAAATAGGTGGAAAATATTAATCATTTGAAGAGCAACTGTAAAATTGTTAGACTTTAAGACACTATTTTCCTTGTGCATCCGAATGCCAGCAGCATACAAAAGGAGAAGCCGAGGGGGACGGGGGGGGGGGGACTCCAACGGCCAATGTTGAGATAGATCGACGGGGGAGGGGGGGACCGGAAATGGCCAGATGGTAGCCACGGCGCATCCTCTCTCTCTCTCTCTCTCTCTCCCTCTCTTTTACGTTCACTGCAGTGTTACGATCACAATCAAATTTTGCAACATTTTGGGAAAACGGTGACCGCGGGAGAATTCGCGACCCCTTCCCCCCCCCCTCTAATCCCTCCACACACACACACACAGGCGACCCCCGTCGGTCCAATCAAACGGAGAGGAGGGTCACGTGACCCCCTTTCCGTTCGGTTGCCCCCACCCCACAGAACCAACGCCTCATCCCTTTCCCATACCATCGGCCAAAAATCCTCCCCCTCCCTTTTATTCCCCAGATAACACCACCAAACCACCCTCGCGCAGCTTTCCCCCTCCCCCTCCTCAGTGTAGTGGCAGCAGCGATTGCTCGAGAGCGGACACCTCGCCACGCCGTCCTATATTACGCACCCTATGCGCAATGGGTGGTCTGCCTAAACGAAGCAGCACGCCTAACGTCATAGAGTATTAGCAGCACAACCTTCCAAAAGCATACATATTATTATTAGGGGATTCGTCGCGGCGGGACCCCACTCGTCATATGTTTAACGGTCAGCAAATATCATCGAAAACTTAGGTATACCAGAAATTTTTGACGAAAAATCAATTCCAATTCTGCCGTGTATGCTAAGGCAAAAATCATTTCCAGAAGATAAAAAGACCAATAGATGCAAAGTAGGTGTGATAGACTGCTTGAGAACTTCAAATGAATTAAATAATAGCATTCCCTTGACTCTAATTAGTGAAATTAAGTTTGAGGTGACAATGAGGAAATTAGCGGGGGTTTACGTATTATTTGCGAGAAACCGGACTCTGCGAATATCGCAATTTTAACAAAGATTTCAATTTTTGTTCAAAAATTGGTTTCAGTTCCCGATTTTATTCATTAGTGCCTGCAGTGCACTTAATCATGCCAAGCCATTACTTAACAGACTAAAAGACTGACAAAAGTTCGACAAAACAGGGAATCAATATTTTCACTGTTAAATGAATTTGGGGAAATTTTGTAGAAAATTATGTCACCTTTACGACGACACCGAAATATTTTCCGATTACCAAACCACTTGTTGAGATATATGTCGACAAAAACACTCCATTTTCCTTCGGAAATGGTAAGGATGTGCGTTCAAGAAAGACTTGTCTAACTGCAATATCTCGATATATATTTAGGTGTCCATTTTGTGCGTTTCCTCAATTAGTTTTAAAAAATCATCAATCGGGTACTCTCTGGAGTAATTTATTACAGAATCACAATAACACCTTCGGCTGTTTAGGCTTTTTCATCGTAAGCTGCGTAATGAAATGAGTCTAGTTAAAAACTTAACCAAAAATATTGAGTCAATAATAGGGAATATCAGACACATAAAACATAACTTTAGCGCCTCCGATATGAAAATGTTGACCTTTTAGTTCCTGCAGCTGCCGATATGGAATAAAATGAAATTTGAACATGGCCTGTCTTACGACTCGGGAAAAATCTCCCTCGTCCTCTTTAATCTAAACTAACGATAAAACCCTTTTCATCGGTCAGACACAGTGACACAATTTGAAGACCCTCTGCTGATAAAAGAGAGAAAATGATTCGGCGTGCATTTTCTGGGAGAGCCTCAATATTACAAAAGAATTCGTTCAAAATGCATTATTGTTTAGCAAAAATGGCTCGTAAATCCAGTTCAGGGTTACGATAGTTAACCAGTGAGCTTAAACAGTTTTTAGAAACAGTGAATTTCACACAATTGTGTGATCACTAGCGGGACTTTACCCCGTGGACTGTGGCGCTTAGCGATCGCATACGGGTACCTCAGGTATCAAATGCACGGTACCTGTGAGGACAACTTGTTCCTTAAAGCCTCCATGAGATTCACAATGAATGAGGACGCCTGGGTAGCTTAAATCAAGGGATCTGGGTTCGTTTCCCAGTCCAGGCGAATGATTATTCCACTGTGAATTTCTCACAATTTGCGGATTTCCTTGATATCCAATAACGCCTCATCACGACTACTTAACACTTGCTATTGCCTCTTTAACAGTGTTTTTGCTTAAATTATTCCGTAGCGTCGATTTTCTGTCAAAATCGAATGGAGAATTGTCATGCTGAGTTTGATTTATAATAAATATGAAGAATATTCTCATTTCTATATAAGACATCGGATGATTATCTGAACTATTAGGAAAATAATTATCAAATATAACTGAATTTTGAAGGAGGGGCGGTTGAAAATAACAGCAAAATTCTTTTTCTTTTCCAAGAAACATTGTGGAGGCGACAAGTTATCTGCTACGCGAGTAATACAATCAGCCAAAAAAACGACGAAGGGACCAAGATAGGATCGGCATAATTTACTCATAAAGGAGACCTCGTCTCGACGCCATAAAGCGAGGCAAAACGCGTCGCCCCAGATCACAATCTTGGTCGTATGACGCCGCACAAATGATTCTCTCCTTCCCACGCGTAAACGCATCGCCCGTAAATTCACTCCCCCTATCCGCACACAGGCCCACAAAAAGATCTCTCGCGTCAATCTGCCACGCACCATCTCGCACCACGGGAGATTCAGCCCCCCCTTCCCCTCCCCCTTTCTAATTTTCCCACCTTCCGGTCCCCACCCCAGCTTCCATAGCAACACCCACTACCCCCTTCTCCTGCCCCTTGAAGTGGTTGGAGCGATTTCACTCATGAACAGATTCGCGTGAAACTTTGATTACATGTATGTACTTATTAGTAATACTAGCATAGCCAAAGAGGGATCAGCGTGATCGATTTTATTGCTATGATGATTGATCACTTGTGCTCAGATTTCGACGTAGATTTTTGACATAAATACCGTAATCACGGAGCAACAAGCATTAAATAAATATTTGTCCGCAGCGCTCTATCAAAGAAATTTATCAAATGTATTAAATTATATGTGACATATTCAACGATTCCACCGATGATTTACATCAAATAAATATCACCAACAAAAAATCCAGAAATAATACACATTTTTATTTCAAAATACTTATCTGTCGGTAATACGCCAATTAAAAGCCTTTAATTATAGGGTTCATTTGGTAAGGTATTCTATTGCTTGTTAATTTAAAGCGCAAATTCACGGTGATCTTCTGTTTTTGTGAATTTGATTGGGAATTTGAATTTTGCACGATATACTGACGAGATCTTTATCGCTAGGAGATCGTACGAAGTTCGTTTTTCTATGCCGGCACAATATAACCGGGTCTGGATATTCCATACGCAATTAAAAAATGACAGCCCATAAAAACTAACCCATAATATTAACTAGATAGTCTAAAGTGCAATACACAAATATCAGCATATAAAATCTGAACGAGTATTCTGCATCACTTTTAACTATCTCTGAATAAATGCTGTCTATTTACTATATGATATTGGTACTTATACTAGTAAATCTTGAAACACTTGTTAAAGATAATACTGAGTTTATGTTTTATCTATATACCATAAAATAGTTCATTAAGTAGACCATCAAGAAGATGACAGGACTGGGGAAAATAAAAGTTGGCTAAAGTGGAAGTATCCTCGATTGGTATTCGCCGAAAGGATTGCGGCCCGCGCAATATGCATCACACATGCAAAAAGGACAATCGAGAAACGTTTCCGAAAAATCAATCCAGATGAAATGAAAATTATCATAAAATATTTCCGGATGGTGCACAATTTGGATATCCGGAATAAGTACAGACAAAGCGACTTCAAGAGTTGGTAAACCAGTGATATAAGGTCATATATATTGACTCAAAGAGCAATTATTTGTACTTTTAAGTTAGACATTTGTACTAATAAGTTACATAATTAATTGATGTCTGTATTAGCTCAAGACGATGATAAAACAAGAAATAACTTAAGAGAATAAGTGGAATGCAAAAGTTCACCACCTCGAAAATAAGTAATCCCCCTCATTTGTTTTCAGCCATACATATGTCAAAGGATGTCAAAGGTGGCTCTGGCGTCGAATCGAATTTCCAGAAGGACGCTCGATGCCCCCTTGCAAAGGGGACAAAAGTGCACACTTACCCCAACACATTTCGTTGCGGACACGGATTTAAGGTAAATAGAGTCCCAGGGAGAGTAAGATGACGCTTCCTATGGTGATCAATACTTGAAGCTGTAATACGGTCCGCCATCATCACTTTCCCTGATTTACATTGACGGTTATTAGCTAGAGCAATAACTCCGCAATTTTACGATCGATATTCACGGAGCTTACACTTTAAATCAGCATGGATTTACTTATTTAAAAATGTATTATTTATGTTTATTTTTTAAATAATTATTAACTGTTTTTCGAGCAACATCAAATTAGTAAATCCAGTGTAATCAATAGCTCCAAGAAACGTAGAGACGTGTCATGAGTTACTTGCCTTATATTTTAAACAAACGTTAAGTGCTCTTGAATCATATCCTCTAATGAGGCCTCTCAGCCGCACTATCCAAAGGCAAGCAACGGAGGAACAGAAGCTCGGGTGTCAGGCAACAGTTTGACTGCGCCACGCCCCCCTTCTCGACCTCAATGCCCATTACGAACTAATGAGGAGCGTTTATTAGCATTGATCATTAGGGAGGCATTTCTTAGCGCAGCACGCTTTACACATGGAGACGAATTTTGCTGGACGAAAGGGTACTTGCTGCAGTGGCGGAGCAGCCGTTTGACGGCGATATTTTAACACTAGTAATGTGGAAATCACCACCTGGAAATTATTGCATACCAAAAAAACAAATTGCTCCTAAAGACCGTTGGGAATAAAAACATGAAAATGCGTGTATGAAGAGGGAGGGGGATGGTGAAGAAGGATCGGTGGGAGGGGGAAGACGATGAAGAAGGGAGGAGGAAGCAGAAAGTGATGGATGTGGAGTTGAAGAGAGGGGAGGGGGGAGGACAGGGAACGGGCGAGGAATTGGAAACGGAAAGAGACGACGCGACGGTGCGGCGGTGAATGGACACTCGGCAGAACTCATCGTTGTGATGATGATCATTGGGATTGCAAACGACTCGGGAATCAACGTTGAAGACTTGAAATTTATGAATTAGAACTGTTGATCGAACCTGAGGAAATTCTGGACTTCATGATCTTCACTTACGCACGCGTTGGAGAAAATTCGATAGAGATAATTGTGTCGGAAGATGAGATTCTAGTATTACAATAGGATTCTCTACTTTAGGGAATTTTAAATTTTTTCTTGTCGAAACAGTATTGTCCAGGAATCGCTAATTACGAAGTGAATAAATTTTGTGCGTAAAAAATACACATTTGAAGGAAATCATAGGTACATTTCTAAAAGTAAAATCAAATTTCGTCATGCTTGACAGGGAGGGGTGTTTTGTTAGTTTATTAAATTTAGATTTGGTAATTAATGATCCAAATCGAAACTACCGGAAACGCTGAATGGATTTTATCGAACGGGAAGTATTTTTATGAAGAGCACAGCAGAAGACGTAGAATTGAATCGGACGAACGACCATTTAAAAAGCAGTTAGACGGTGATATTTTGTGGACTCAAGAGTGTCCCATGGGATAACGATCGGCTCTGATTTGCACGTTAAAGACTTGAAATGTGAATGCACTAACACTTCACTGTCATCCAAAAATGGGGTTACATAACGACATCATTGGAAATTGTACCTGAAGTGTGACATAAACCAAGTTGTGGGAGTCGCAAGAGCCGGAGGCTTTGATGTCGAACGGCGTCTCTGTGTTGGGACTCTGAAACGAGGATAGGGGGCGAAACATGTTGCACGTTTTGCACCGTGGTTTTTTGCATCTCTGTGTGGTGGGACGGGGAGTGTCATTCGATGTACCCTCCAGCGAAGAATTGGAGCGGAGAAGATTGGCTAAGTTAGGTGGACGTCTGAAACATACTGTGGGGCATACTTTCCTGGCGTCCAAAAACTTTCTCATCTCAATGATATCTTCTTTCCCGAAAATAAAGTCAATATAGTCGGCGATGGCATAAAATAGCGTGCTCCCATTTTTGTGACTACTACTACTATACTAAGTTTTGCTTTAAAAGGAGAAAATGCGATGCCTTTAGAATTTGAATGAGATATTCGCGCTTCTCTTCGAGTGTTGTTGCCGATATACGTTCAAGCCACTGCTGCAAAAATTGAAGAAAAGATGCGCAAAAGAAATGCGCAAGCGCATGATCCACCTGTAGACCAATGGAGATCGCCCCTCCATACTATTGAGCGCTTAAAGGGCACTTATTGTTCAAACCGCATATAAACAGTTATTTTTCCACCCGTTCTAACCCGCTGTTGTTTAAACTGAAAGTAAACCCGTTGTTGTGTTGTGTAAATTGTTATACAAACACCAAACACAGCCCATTATTGTTGTTACGCGGGGCAAGAAGGTTGAAAAAGTGGAAACCGAAAGATTCAATGTCCGTTCTGGCGTTTAAATGAAGATGTGGCTTTAAAATCTATTAGGGAATGAATGCTTGTGGTGTAGTTCAATAACGCTAGCTGAAATCTGATGACGGATGAAGTAAATTGGGAAACTGTTTTAATTGACTAGTTTCAACTTGAAATTAGGTTATTCAAAAGGGAAGAAGTAAAGGGAAAAGAAAATGAACCTTTATTTTGAGAGTGTAATAAAAACGCGGTGACAGCTTGACTTAGTATTCAAATGTTATGATGGCGGTATCTGTTATAGGGATTTTTTTATTTTTCCGAACGAAACCTTAATTGTCCAAGATTTGCAAATGACGAAACTTAAAAATTTCTCGCATCAGCATTTGCGCAATAAGTCTATGAGGAATTGAGTCGTATGTTTCCCCACAAGAAATCCAATCCGGCGACTTCCGACAAGGTATCACTCCAGCATATATAGATGAAAGTGGAAAAATTGCATGTAAACGATTTGGTTTCTTGGCAATTTAATGCTACATTAACACGCATGCATTTGACATATGTTTCGAATTAATGCAATAACATAAGTACAAATTTTCTCATAAACACGAAAACACAAAATTGTGAGAAATTCACAGTAGAAAGATCATTCGCCTGAACTGGATATCGAACCCAGATCCCTCGATTTCGCGCCGAGTGCTCTAACTTATTAAGCTATTGCTACTATTTAATTGATTGGAGCACTCTGCGCGAAATCGAGGTATCTGGGTTCGATACCCAGTGCAGGCGAATGATTTTTCCACTGTGAATTTCTCACAATTTTGTGATCACTAGCGGGTGACTCCATTGAAGTAACTGCGCAGATAGTTCCGTTGTTCTTTGAAAATGCGAAATCATACGTTTCATAATATTATCGTGGTTCCTTATACATGTTGAGCTATCATGCCGAATATAAAACACGTATTTCCATACGGTTTTCGCTAAAATTTTGAATTCAGTACTGTAAACCAAAGTCACGACATCGCTTTGAATGAGACAAAGTTTTATAACATAATTTAATGCATCATTTATATCAAAACATGAATAGTTATTTCCAATGTAAAAATATGCGTATTTTAATGAAAAGTTTCCCAACGAGTTCATCTTCGACTTTTTTGAAAGGTTACTAAGATGAGCGGACAGTGACTCACGATAACCGATCCAACCAATCAAACTGCCCCTCATTCTCCTCCACCAATCGTTTGGTGACATTGCGTCTCAGCTGACTGTCAATGCCTACCATTGGATCAAAATATATACGGTGAGATTTGAAAACCGTAGGATATGCAAATCTCGAGGATAATGGGACTAGCTATGGCATTACCTTTACAGTGATATCCGCAAGAACATGTGCGTGGGAAATCCCAGAGTGGGAAACTCAGTCGCCTTGACCGGGACTCGAAACTGGATCCCTCCATTTCCACAGATCTTTCGAAATAGCTTTCTCCATTACCAAACATATGGACACTAGAAATCGTTTTTTCCATATGTACAATATGTAAGTGGCCATTATATAAAAACTGAGTTCCACTCAAAGCGTTCCCATTTCACCTCCCAAAACCTTTAAACATTTACACGGCTACGTAAAAAATTCTTTCTTGGGTATATTTCCACGTATTTTTTTAAATAAGCCTAACGTTTCCCCTCCCCTGCTGGAGGCTTCATCAGAGTATCAAAATATGACGGTTATATCTAATTGTTGTAGTTACGGGGCCTTTTGTGCCGGTGCTCAAAGTAAAAGATCTCCTTAAAAGCACGAAAGGCCGGGACAAACTACAAACTAAGGGAGTTTACCGGGTCACATGTAAAACTTGTAACCGCAGTATTGGTGAAACTGGTAGAACCATAAATACAAGAATAAATGAACATGCGCAGGCTATTAGACTAGGATATGTTGATCGCCCCGCCATCGCTGAACATGCTGCGGTAGGACATCAGTTGGACTTGGATAACATAAAAATTTTAGCAAAAGAAAAAACTTTAAAATCCGTCTCGTCAGGGAGGCGATTGAAATCCGGAAACACCGGGATAATTTAAACCGAGACCAGTCTGATGCTCAGCAAAACATGGAGACCGTTAATATCAAAATGTAAACCCCTACAGAACCATCCCCCGTAACTGCTACAATTAGATAGAACCGTCATAAATTAATACTCTGATGAAGCCTCCAGCAGGGGAGGGGAAACGTTAGGATTATTTTTAAAAAATACGCGGGAATATACCCAAGAAAGAATTTTTTACATATTCAATGCTCCGCGAAAGTTTCAATCAGTTTTTTATACGGCTGTTGTCCAAACACCCCCTTCCATACGCCAATGCGGCGGCTCACAGGGTAGTAGATGTAGACGTAGATGTATCAGGGCTGAATGATAACTCGGAAGTTATGTTACATTAAGAAATAGTTTTCATGAACTAATAATAATATTAAATTTTAAGCTAAATATAACCAACATGTAATTCAGGTCAAACAGGAACTTTACCGTAGTTTTAATTTCCGTCAAAAATTATGCAATTATTCATTATCATGCCATTCAAAACACTTATGTAATATTATTTTCTCCAAGACTTGATGCTGTGACCTTCTTTTTTTAAGAAAAACGAGTGATATCGGCAAGCCACTTTATTTGTCCGAGATCCTGCATTAAATCATCTTCATAAAGCTTTGAGGCTCATTTTCGTATCTCATTTCCTACGACAGTTATTAGGTTTCGACGTAATAAAGATCCATACGCCACACTGAGCCCGCCGTTCAATTCATCCGCCAAGAAATTGAATCCGCGTAGGCGACGATTTCGCGCGTGAATCCTCCCTTCCCTCCCGTCCCTCCCCCATCCCCTTCGACGACGTATCGTTCACTTAATCGGCGGCGGCAGCGGTGGCGAATGCCGATCGACCGAATGCGCGGCAATTTTCCCGGCTCCATTCATTGTTGAGAGAGAGAGAAAGAGAGAGAGAGAGACAGAGGGGTCGGCGCAAACATCCATTTACGCAGAATGAGTCGTCCCACTCCACGCGTTGATTTATGATAATTATTCCTCCGCGCAAATTCACATTCCGAGACTAGTGACATCATTTACCTTTACATTAATATGGGTTTTTTTCAACACTTGAGATTTAAGGTAGCCTGACCGAGATAGCTCCCTAGCCATAATAGAGATCATATTCGAATGATACGTTAATTTCACCAGCTGTGAGACATACGAATAAAATATTGCATTATTAATGGTGCAATAATTTAGTTTAATATGACATAAAGTGTAAGCAATCAAATGAAAAGATCTAAATAACTCTTTAACTTGACTCATTTTTTTCGCGCGGTGCGTTTGAAACTCCATCAAAACGGAAGGTTTATTTTCATTCCGAAGAACCTACTGTGGTGACAATATGATTAATATTCAAATATATTTGAGAAATCACACAAACTACACACTGTTAGTTTTTTACGACATCTAAGAGTTAGAAATACCTTATTTTGTAAATAATGTCTCTCTAGAGTGCATACACATACCATTACCCATGTAAAAGGGATGATATTATTTGGCAAATATTTCTGAAAGTAATGAGGTAAGGGGTAGAATTTTTTATGTCATTGGATAGATGAGATATTTTCTTTAAAATGAGACCAAATTCATTGATTTATAAGTAAAATGATTTTTCGCTCGGACTACCTTAATACTCTCACTGTGCAACGGCACACTCTAAAAAGTGCCGATATTCAACCGATAATTGTTTCATAGAACTTGTACCAAACCTGTGGTACTGAAACGATATTATCAGTATAGTGGTATTTTGGACCGTTGATGTTTACTACTAACTTTTCAATCAACGCTAATGTGTTGATTATTAGTCCCTCAGTGCGTTATCACATTTACAAATACTATGACTGTAATATCTCCATTCTGTCGATTAATTTTTTAATAGGAGTCTGAAAACATTTTTACAGACTATTGTGGCAATCGATAGGCATAATTGTAATATCCCATCATAGAGTATATAGCATATATAGTTGTGATATGTATTCTGATAATCTAATCCCAGCGCAATGACGGCTAAGGCTTCAACCATATGGATTCGTTTTTTTTCTCACAATTTCGCCGCGCGGGAAACTCTCTGCATAGTGATTCGGACATTATTTTTTCTCGGACATACATCTGTTCTTATTTTTCCAAAAGAAAAAATTCACACCAAATAGCAATTAATATTTCCAAGTGGCAATTTCGTTTGATATATTCTATCTCCCCGATACTTTGGTTTTTATTATATTTGAAATAAATTTTCTCCGAAAAATTCCCACATGTTTTATCACTAGGGATTCACAACTGATTTTGTCCTTTCAGCGTTTAATTTCATTAAATTTAAATATGACATCAGTAACGATGGTGATATTTTTAGAATATAAAAAAGAAGGAATTGTAACCCTCGTATGAAGACCATTGCATACCAGGCAAAACATTTTCAGTCCAAATTGCCTTGATTTTTATTTTCGGATAATTCTCCTGAAAACGACTCTCCACCTATAGCTCGTCATGTGTCCCATCTGATCTATGGAATGAATACCAGGAACGGACAAATCACACAAAGCCAGAGGTAGTCCAATATGAATGCGCTCAACTGTAGCTAATCGAAGATACGGCGAGACACATTCCCCTCAAGATAAGAATTTAACATGACGTTGTCTCGACCATACTAATCTCTACTCGGAAAATTTATACCATCGCAGATTTGTCCAAAACCATAGAAAATGAATTAATTTGAATGAGCCATATCAATTTCCGCCTGTCATCGCGACGGTGACGCACGTTGAGTGATCTATCCCATTATTCTGTCAGTCGAAAAAAAAACTCTTATTGTCCCGAACGAACTCTCCTCTGGGCCCCGTTATTTGTAACCTCCGGATAAATGGTCTGAAAATATTATGTTACAAGCAGTTTGATGGGAAAACGGTTGTATCTTTCATTCCAGACCCAAAAAATTTAATAATGCGGCTCTCACATACATCACTCATATTAAGTTCACATCCAAGAAGCTTTGTTGAAGTTTTATCCTCAAAATTTTAGCGCAGATATCTTAATTACTGCCTTTTAGATAAAATATTGAAAACTTTTATGATTACGTAACAATGCTACAAAGTATTTTTAGTGCTAAGTTCAACAGCTGACTAGTATTAGGAAAATCATTTTATGGTATCTAGTGCGTCCATTGGATTGTGGATGGCGGGCTAGCTCTTAGACACACGGAGGTTATATATATATATATATATATATATATATATATATATATATATATATATATATATATATATATATATATATATATATATATATATATATATATATATATCACTTATTTGTGGATCACTTAAGTGACGAATATATAAAAGTTTGCAAGAGGAAGGCAGATGACAAACACAGAAAACAAAAAAATATTGAACACACAAAGTTTCTTGATATTTCGGTGCCACTAGCACCTTGGTCGCAAGAGCGAAGACTGAAGAAAGAAGAAGAGCGAGAGCCAGTCTTCGCTCTTGCGACCAAGGTGCTAGTGGCACCGAAATATCAAGAAACTTTGTAAGTGTGTTCATCATTTTTTGGTTTTCTGTGTTTGTCATCTGCCTTCCTCTTGCAAACTTTTATATATTCGTCACTTAAGTGATCCACAAATAAGTGATATATATATATATATATAATCGTTCACTCATTCACTCAGACCGCACAGCGGCAAATACTCACATAAATATTTATATAGAAAGGTAGAAAGAAAGTGGATAGGAACACATAAAATGAACGAACACAGTGGTGGTGTGAAGATGTAAAGATGGCCGATTCCAAGCAGAAAAAATTCGACTGGACCGGGAATCGAACCACGGACCTTTGGATGTCGCGTCCACTGCTCAGGCCACCGAGCTACCCAGTCTACAAAGAATCTACTGGAATCGGCGGGGGTTTATATGAACAAACACTCCCCAAGGCATGACCCATGAGAGCGGCCAGTACAAACGGCAATCGCTTGCGAATACGAAATATAAAATGAAGTGTGAAATGTGAAATTTTAAGGAGTCTCCGTCGGAGAGGAGTTTTCGAGGAAAAGTCGCGAAAGAAAAAGCGAAACAGACGTCTCTCTCCCTCCTTCCTCCTCCTCGCTTCTCCGCCCATCCTCCCCCTCATCCCTCTCTCCCCCTACTCATAACGACCTCCCTTCCCCTCCCCCCCCCCCAGTGGAGGTGGACGTAACCAACTATGGGTCCCTTCGCTCTCTCACGGAAGAATGTTAACCACTGTTTGGAATCAATTTCCCACGAAAGGAAAATCCCGAACGGCAATTCATTCCGCTTGTTCACGCGCGCGCCTAGCTATCCAAAGACACCTTATGAAACGATGGCGTGCCTTCGCTGGACGGGCCCTGATTGCAGGTGGCCTACAATTGACATCAGCTTCTTACTTCGAAGTCATTGATACCGCGGCAAGACCGTGTTTTAAGCACTCGGATTTTCTAGTGGATGTGGATGCGTCCCAAGTGACCAGAGGCCGTGACTGCGGCGTGCCATGAGTGAATTTAAAGCATTGAGGAGAATGGAATGTGAAGTCTAATGGAAAGAAGGGCGAGTTCATAATTGCAAGAAGAAACAAAGGGAGGGGTTAAACAACTGGACTTACAAGTGCATCCAATGAAGTCATTTAAGAAGATAGAGATTTTCGAATGCCCAGGAAGTGTTGTGAAAGAAAACGGAAGAAGTGATGAGAGGAAAATGGGAGGAAATAAATGGAAGGAGGTAGCACGATGAGGAATTTCTGAGAATGATCCGGAGACTTATATGGAGTAATGATGCAGCACAGATGAGCGTTGGGATGTCCGGGACATACTGGGCGGATCGCTCGACCACTGTTTACCCGTTGTCGTGTTGCAGACGACGGGCATACCGAGAATACGGCTCGCTCGAACGCTGTTTCGACTAAACGGTGCTCAGACATCGGTGTGCCACGTCACATTACCCATCTTTGAGCTAGACATACCTATTGGTGGTTTAGTTGATAAGTAAAAAAATGGAGCATATGTGAGCTCGGACACCTGAAGAGCTTTTGGAAGAGTTTTGTCACAACGTTTGTCAAGACGGAAAGGTTGGGGACAGTTAAATCTCAAATTTAGTAATACTCCGAAATTAATTCGGGCGAAAATAAAAGGCTAAAGGAGATAAAAATTAATATACTATGTAACTACATTAACGTAAACATTGAAATACATGGGAATGAACGAAATAGGTTATTTTTAGTGAAATTTTACATAAATGCCGTTGATTTTTGTCCTACGATGCTACAAAATGATACGTCTTCTGTGGCAAATAAGTGAATTTGCAAAATAGTGGTGTTAATGAGTGATTTGACCTGAATAATCCACTTCAGAGAACACGAGAGAGGAAGAATCCATCACCCAAAATGTTGAAGACCAGCACTGCTAGCTTACCATTTCTTACCATTATCATGGTAGGGTGGCTTCTGTGCTGCTTAGTGGTGGTTGAGTGGTTATTTAATACAAAAGAACAAACCCATGAACAAACTCGTGGGACGGGAGTGTGTTAGCCGACGGGAATTTTCACAGGAACAGTTCTATAACCTAGTTATACAAAGCTGTCGCTATAATACTCGCAATTAATGCAACAAATTCGCAAATTGGAAAAGATTACACGTAAATACATTATTTGGCGAGCAGTGCCGAAGAAAGCGAGAATTGATACGCTTTGAATTTTAAGCCACACCAAACGATGGACCGAATGTTTTGTACGTCTCGTTTGTTCACGGATATCGGCACCGCAAGCGAAACACAGTGGACGAGTCGGAGGAAACATGGAAAACATTTCAGCCTGTAATGAGAGCTGTTAATGTAAATAAAAATGGACAAGTTAATAGGAGAGCAATGAAAATATTTACAAACAAAAATTTCCTACAACATATATTTACATTACGAATGAAGTGCAAGTGGTTACAGCAGTAAATTATCTCAGTACTACACATCTACTTGTATTGGGCGTATTATCACTTAGTGCACCTAAAAAAATTAGGTAGGTACACTGTGCATATGTTATTATGGAGTAATAAATATATATTATCATTATTTAACACGTTGCGTACGGCAGTGTTTAAATCCCTCGTACCTCTCTGTTCCGGCAGGTATTTAAACTGGAACACTTAAATATGCACTTCTCTCTTAGAAGTGCCATTGCTTCATAATTTATTAATAATTTTTAATGGAATTTTTTGTACTTACTCAGGTATGATGTTAGTAATCCTTTTTGGTGTGATACTGTAAGAAACAGGCTCCTTTGTGCAATGGGACAAGGCAAAATTTACATATATATCTAGTTTCACTTCTCAATTTTTTTGACGAGCACACTTTGCACACCCGTGTATGATATTTTTTTTCCCCTATTCCAACTATGGGTTCGAGAGAATGCGTTGCCAAATCTCCCGAGAGCCTGGCTGGGTGATCTTCTTTGGGGGCCCGCTGCGTAGGCTCTTTCACATCTGTTTCCTTATCGCCGCTCGGCTCACCGGCGCTAGGCTCATCGCCTTGCCTTGGTCTCTCACTGCTTTCTGCCCACTCTTTTGAAATCCCGAGAAGAAATTGCTTGAATCTTATTTTTCTGTCTTTATTCAATGTTTTATACACCCGAAAGGAATTAAAGAGCGCACAGTTGATCAACCATAGTACAACTTTTTTAGACCACTTCATAATTTTTCTTAGTATCGTGTAGTACGCTAAATACATATCAGCTCTGTCAATACCCTTCATGCAATCATTATACTTCAGAATACAGTTGGGTTTCTTGACAACAAGCCCTGTTATGTTGTTTATTTTCCTTGCGTTGCTCATGCTTGCATCATGAATGGTCGTGATCATCCTAACCTCCCGTTTATCTTTCCAATTCAGGAGTAGGACTTGTCCTTTTCGGCAAAAGGTGTATTCTCCTTTTTTCAATTTTTTTGATTCTTTCTTCAAAATGTCCGGAAGACCTCTATTTGCTCTAATCGTGCCACAAACTCTTGTTTTTTTGGCAAGAAGAGATTCTGCAATTTTAACGCTATTATAATAGTTGTCCTGATAAATGTGATGCCACTGGTTTAGGCTAGGTTTCAGCACTGACAGAATAGTTTCTTCAAGTTTTTTCCCCTCAGCTGCATAAATCTCCAGGTTGGAAATGTAACCACTCTCACTTTCACATACCATGCGAGCAAGCAGTCCATATTTCACTATCTTGGCTGGGTTGTATGTGCGGAATTTCAGCCTTCCTCTCCAAGGAATCATTGCCTCATCTAGAGATAATTCTTGTTTTGGCTTATAAACTGTCTGGCATTTGTCTACAATATAGTCTACAATTGGTCGTATTTTGAATAACCTGTCAGAAGTTTTCTTTGAGTACAATTCATTGTTATTGAAATGCCATGCTTTCCAAATATATTCGAATCTGTTTCTTGACATCAATTGCCGGAATATAGGCGTTGAAATAAAAGGATCAGTAGTCCAATATTCTTTCAACGATGTTTTCCTTACTTGGCCCATGAGGATTATTATTGAAAGAAACTTCTTCATTTCAGGAACAGTAATGTCAGACCATTTTCCTGACTTGGGAGATAATTTGTATTTATCTTTATTCTGACTGTAGTACAGGTTGGACTCATCACACATCATTTGGAAGAAGTCATCACCAAGAAAAGGTTCCACAGCTTCAGAAATACAATCAATATGTTTAGGCTTGATTTTTACACCAGGAGTACCTTCAAATTTCTCCAAAGTAACTTTTACATCTCGTTTTATCCATGTATCCAAAATTCCACTATCAGCAACTTCGTCCTCACTTATTTCCGAAGACTCACTGTCGCTAATTATGGAAGAGTGATTTTTTCTTCTTTTCTTACTAACTGGAATGTCGCTATCATTTTCATTTTCACTGCTCTCTTCATTGGCCTCAACAGGTACATCAGATAAGTCATCAGCACATAAATCTGCTAAAATTTCATCTTCTCTCATTGTTTGCTTATTGGAATTTGAAGCCATGCCTCCGCTATATCACAAACTATGTAACTACAACTGAGGAACTGTCGTAAGACTAATATCCCAGGTTCGAAAAGAAATAAGGCACTGGTAAATGATCACACACATTCGTCTATAAGACCAGCCAACACATAAAAATCGGAAACAAAACTCAGGCAACGAAACCAACCGTATGAGCAAGGGTCTATAAGTCAACTGAAGTCAAACCACGAATGCCTCTTCCGAGTGCATCACATATCGGGAACACGTAGCCGACATAGGATAAGGAAAGCGAGAAATGCTAGGCTGTGTGTTTGTGAGAGGTCAGGGTCACTGATAAATCCCAGACGCTTAGCTTCGTGCCTGTTTCTCTATCCAGTCAAATGAAACTATTCCATAATTAGACTTGACCGTCTAGAAAACAAACTTCCAGTCGTGTGCCATTTGACACCCCGACGGCGGAAATGCCTTCGACGGATGAAATTCTTGAGTCATGGAAATGGGAAATTTGCTGTCTTGAAAAAAATATGTTCTGGAGTATTTCATGACATGCATGGTGTTACTCTTGAGTAACTATTGTCAGTAATACCCAAATGACCACTCTCAACTTGAAATAAATTTACATTGACGATTATTCCATCTATATTTCAGCATAAAGGATATTAAAATATCAACTAAACAATTAACATTGTTCTAAGAATCTCAGGTTATCCGTTAATCTAGTATTGTAAACGGAACACAGGTAATGTGATTAATGCGTGAAAAACGCGAATGCGTGAAAGTAGCGGCTTTAAAAACATGACTTTATTTAAACAAAAAATATATGCAGATATTCTAAATTCATACAACTTATGCAAAAATATATTATTAATGATAGTTGCCCGTTACATATAAAAAAAACTGATATAATTAAATTAAATTGGCAAAATAAAAGGAGTCAACAGCAAAAACGAGAATTCTCGTTATCCGTCCTTAACGCATGGCTCAGGAAAAACGAAGATTCTCGTGATCCGTACGCAACGTGTTAATTTCAGGCAAAACAAAAAAATGATATTCTTGACAGTTTAATATTCACACAATGTGATACCCTTAACTAGCGAATAAATGTCCTAACAGATACTTCCTCGTGTTATGCTCAGTTATTGGGTCATTGATTGTTCAGAAATCACCTAAGTCATGATGGAGTGTGAAATATAGATGCAATTATGTATAAATTCAACGAAGTCCGGCGAGATGTTGTCGGATTGTGGGATGCTGTGTTGTGGGAGACATTTTTGATAAAGAGAATGAAACAATAAAAACTTGGCAATGTCCCTTGGATATTTTACTGGTACGACGCGTTTCGACGCTTATGCGTCATCATCAGGTACAAAACTCAGGTAAAATTGACCCCTTGTCAAAATCAGGAGTGTACGAAGTGAAGTGTGAATGTTGTGACTGTGAGTATGTGGAGCAGACTGGGAGGAACTACAGAGTACGGACAGAAGAACACAAGAGGTGCTTCCTAAACTAGGACACCAGCTCCTTATTCGCGAAACACCTCATCGACGAAGGCCATCACTGTAGCTTCACCCCAAAGATCCTGTGGCTGAGGGAAAAGGACGACGCCTCGACGCTCTGGAGATCATCAGAAGAATAAAACAGAGGGTTAAACTGATGAATGATATTGAATTCGTGAACCATTCCCCCATTCTCTCCCTACCGACGTAAACCTTGGTCACTACTCTCCCCCTCCCACTCTCGCAGTGAAACCTCCCTCCCTATCCCTGCTTGGATTTCTCTATCCACGTGTGCATAAACATTTCCTGCATCGTTTAAGACAACAGTTATATCAGTGAGATGCATAGTTTTGTTTTAACTTGTGATTTTGTGATTGCCGTCACCTCGGTTTGTCGTCCGGAGAGGAAGCGGCCGCCGGCCGGGCTCATGCCCGGTCGGATTCGGAGTCGGCGGAAGGCGAGTCAAGATACTTCTAGCAATCCTATCATCAACGCTCCTGTATCCACCTCTACAATGGCTGCAACACCTACTTCACCTAAGAAACCAATGGATCGCCGATTCGAAATATTGGACGGCTCAACTCCCTAGATATCGAAGAGACTTCAACGATCAGCACTCGCCTGCGAAGAGAACACGGCATTTTAGTCTCAACAGTACGTACAGCGGCCCCAGTGTACTCGCAAAGCTTAATTACAAGTGCATTAATTAGTGAGACGAAAGTCACCGCGAGTGACTCCGTCTCTGGCTCCATTACTCGTGTTGCTAGCATAGACCGCATCAACAACCCCTCCCCGACCGAGTAAGCGGCCCAGCTGGTGACCTTGGAACCATCGGCCGCCGCTTGCAGTCAAATCGCATCGAGGGATGTCAACAATCCCACACCACCGCCTACCAGCCCCTCCTCCTCCGTCGCCTAGGCAGCAGCCGCGAGAGGGGCACTACCCCTCCAGCCCCTCAACGCCATCACCCCTCCGCCCGTTGGGAAGGAAGCTGCTGGCGGAAGGCAGAACAGCGACGCGACCTCCTCTACCCACTCCAGCTATCATCCGCTACAAGCGCCTGCATGGCCTCGCGCGGCACGGGATACGGGTGGCGCTGATTACAGCGGGAGCCGACCGGACGACCGTCTTACAGCGGAAGGCCAAACGGTCTTTGCTTTCCAGACCAAAAAGATCACGTCCATCTCTACAGGTCCAAACAAAGAAAGGGGAATAATTCTCCCTGCTCTACCTGACACGCCAATTCACATTTATGTACTTGAAATAGCAGAATTGATTGAAGGAGGCAAAGCAATATCTCATGCAGCCAGATTATCGCATCAGCGTATTTGTATTCATTTAAAATCTGAGGACCTAGTTGATAAGTTCCTGGTTGAACATGGTGGGATATCAATAAATGATAAATGGGTCGAGGCCAAGAGAATGGTCACGAAAACTGAAAACTCATTCTGAACAATGTCCCCCCGGAAGTACCCGACGGCGACTTGATCGAGATATTGAGTCAAGTCGTGCGGGTTGTTTCCCCTAATTACCATATTTCCTTCGGCATGAAAGATGCGGGCTATGAGCACATCAATTCATGGAAGAGGATGGCTTACGTCTTGAAACGCGACGGAGTCATCCTTCTTGGTAGAGATTGCGGCCAACCCGCACCGCATATACATCGAAAGCAACGATCAAAAATGCAATTTATGCAAAAGACACGGCGATACCTCGAGGGATTGCACTCGCTCTCTTCCTCCTCAGGAGAGACGGGACGAGTTGCTACCTGAGCGCACTCAGATAGACCGGGTTCAAGACCAAGGGAGTCAGTGCCCTCTGTGCTGGATGTGGTGCCCAATACCACTCCGCCTGAGGCAGCTACAGAAGAAAGCCAACCCACTGCCTCTGCACAGACAATTACCACAATGACGGCGGATGAGACAATCCTGCTTCTTGACCCCTCTCAAACTCCCTCGACCTCTCATGTGCTTATCACAGACTCTCTCTGTGAGTCTCTGAATGGACACTCTGAAGCACAATCTCCCACGCTTGACTTAATTCTGTCAAACACTGATGACACGTACGAAAATCCCTTAGTCCACGGGGGATAGACAGGGCAAACGAAAGAAGCCCGTCGACGAGCCCAATCAGAGTCATGCTCAATCGCCGGAGAGAAAAAGAGGAGTTAAACAAATGGCTTCATATTTGGAAGGGATCCGCCAAATCGAAGATTTTTACGCTGAAAACCCAGATTTCAGCTCGATACCATATTCAAACCTCAAGTGTTACTTATCCGGCGTGAAAAGAATGGACCCTCGAAAAAAAGCTAAAGAGCTTTTGTTATACGTGGATGAGCTGACTGTTACTCTTTCTGAATTGCATGAGAGAAATGTAGTGAAAGAACGGGCCTTGGGAATCAGAATACAGAGGCTCGTAAATGCGCTTCGACCGTGAAGTGCGGTATCAGTCTCTGCTATTAATGGCTGACTTAAGAAAAACCTTATTAAGGTATATTGTGCACTTTTAACTATTCGCACTTCGATTTTAAGCCCTTGAAATTTTAATCATTTATTTGATTATTTAATTATTTATCTTTTACTTATCGCAAAGTCGTACAATGGCTACTTTCACCCCTATTTTTTATCGTTGGGGACAATTTTAACTATTTATTTATTTACTCAAACGGGATCATCAGTCAGGAGACTCGTCTTAGGAAGGGCAGGGAGGAAAATATGTGCGATATAAAAATATTAACGCTGAACGTATGCTCCGTTCGAAGCCAGCTAAAGTCTCTCCCTGTTCGTAAAAAAGCACGGCCCTGACATTCTCCTTTTGCGGGAGACGAACACGAGTTCCCCAATTATGCGATCACTTAATAGTTATGGATTTTATTTTACATCGCCATCTACTCCTTATGCGGGAGTTGCGATTGCGATTAAAAAGAATCTTCATGTACACACGGTCTCTAGCGAGGTCATATCGCAGGACTACGCTCTTGGTCTAAAAATCACTTTTAACCATCCAGTACGTGAAAGCGTATTGCTTATATCTGTGTATGGCCCACATGATCAAGACAGTGCAGTTGAGTTGGTTAGGCAAGTGAACCGTTACATAGGCGATGCTACTTCCAGTTCGATAAACCGGAACATGTGGGTTATCATTGGAGGAGACTTCAATTGCACGTTAGTACCAACAATAGATCGCTCAAATGGCCTTGAAAGGCACCCAAGATACGCTGCTGCCTTAAAGTCCATGGTGAACTCTCATCGCTTACTTGATGTTTGGAGGCGGCTTTACCCAACTGAGCCAGGCTATACACACCTACACCACCTGGGAGTGGATACGGCCTCGAGAATTGATAGATTCTACGTATCGCAAGAACGAACACAAAAAGTCAAGAGGATAGAAACGGTCTCCAGTTTCTCAGACAACAGAGCCGTACTAATGACTGTAGAAATTTCAAAAAATTAAAGGCTCATCCCCTATTGGCGTTTTGATAATATACTTCTTTCGAACGAGGAATATTGTGGCCATGTTCGAGAACTCATCACCTCTCTCTCCTGCCTTCCACCAAGGATGGGGGCAAGTGCAGATTGGGAACTCTTAAAGCAGGAAATCAAAGAGCACGCCGTAATGTATAAAAGGGGACTACGCATGATGCTATAAGCCGGGTGGGACGATGGTCAGAATGCCAGAGAGGCTAGGGCAATGGTCGCCAGAGCTGGATGCCAGGACTTAGTAGCCAACGACGCACCAGCCGCTAGTCATTTAGCCGAGTGTGCTTCCAGAGTGATGCCAAAACCACTCTCGAAACTAAAAGTAAACAGGGAGTGGGTAGATGACCCAGATATTTTAATCTCGGAAGTAAACACGCAACTTGAGAAAGTGTTTTCCGAACCGTTTACACCGAGCCCCTCTTTAAATGACTCCATATATTCCACATTGGATAAGCTCCCGGAAGACCTTGCTTGAATAATGGATGCTCTGGTAGAGGACAGCAAAGTTCTCACCGCCTTAAAGAGCCTTAATAAAAAGAAGTCACCTGGAGTTGATGGCTTGACTCCAGAATTCTATATGAAGTTCTGGAATACGCTGAGGGCACCTTTCATGAGAATGATGAGAGAGAGCTTCTCAAAATGTAAGCTCCCGAGGTCAACAAATACAGCGATCATATCGATGATTCCTAAATCTTCAATTACTGAGTCCGTTAATGATCTGAGACCACTATCACTGACCAATGCAGACTACAAAATCATCGCAAAAACACTTGCTAACCGGCTCTCTGGAGTCATCGACTCCGTTGTATCAGACTAGCAGTCCTACTGTGTTCCAGGTAGGACTATATACGATGCCATATCAGTCGTCCGTGACCTCATTAGGAGGTATACTGAGACTGATGAGGCACTAGCCATACTATCGCTGGACCAGAGAAAGGCCTTTGACTACGTTAGCCATGACTACTTATTCTCTGTACTAACTCACATGGGCTTTGGACCAGACAATAAAAACATGATCAAAACCCTTTATTTTAACGCCAAATGCATGGCCAGAGTAGATCCAATCTTGTCTGCCCCTTTTGCCTTCAGTCAGTGAATACGGCAAGGGTGCCCGTTACCTGGCCTTTGAGCCTTTCGTGAGACTACTCAAGTCAAAATTAACAGCAGTCAATATTCCCGGCACCATTAATACTAGCACCGTCGTGAGTGTATATGCTGATGATATCAACATCTTTATCACCGACGAGACTGATTTACAATCAGTTATGGAAATATTCGATACTTACTCACTACACAGCGAAGCTAAGCTCAATATTGGAAAGTGCCACGGCTTATGGGTTGGTCGCTGGAGAGATAGAACGGACAAGCCCCTAGGTATCAGGTGGTCGACAGATGGCTTTAAATGCCTTGGCATTTGGATGGACGCTGACCAGCGCTCCGAAGATGCGGTCATTGAGAAAGAGATATTCAACAGAATTAGTCAAGCCATCTCACGGTGGAAGTTAAGGGTTGGATCAATGTCCCTCAGAGGTAGAGTCCTGGCGTGTAATCAATATATTGCACCCAAAATATGGCATCTATTGCAATCGTTTACACCTGAGGAACCTACAGTCCGCAAACTACAATCCATGCTCGTAGACTTTATCTGGTGCCAGAGAACATATTTTGTCTCTGCCAATACACTGATGACACCAGTCAAAGAGGGAGGCCTAGGACTGGTGGATGTGTCGGCCAAAATATTGAGTTTCCGATTCCAGCTTGCCCAAATAATACTGTACTCAAAGCAAAGTATTCCATGGCGAGTACTCGCCTTGGACCGGATTGGAACTGAATGGCTTATTAATGACACATTACATATGTTTTTAAACCCAGAAACCATCACAGCTGGACCTGGGCGAGATCGCTTCCATCGATCAGTCATGGAAGCTTGGAAAGCTTTTCAAGTCATTCCCATGATACCACCGACTGCCCGGGGAGCTGAAAGGCCTTTTCCCACCGGCTGGCCACCACCTAATGCTCTACATACCGTCAACTATTGCAGTAGAATGACAGAAAGAGTGATAACTCTTCCGCTACCAAAACAAATAATATATCAGGAGTCGATATACTTACATCACAGAGAACAATGGCCCCTTTAACCTAAACACGCCGATTACAAAATAGAGTGGACTCCTTTGAGAATGTGGCCGACTCTCGGCGTGGATGCAGACATTGCGTGGAGGCTCTGCCATGGGGCATGGGCCGATGGCATCTTCCTGCATCGCGTGGGAGTTGTACCCACACCCATTAGCCCATGGTGCCCCAACATAGAGGCAACAGATTGGCACCTGGCATTCATGTGTACGAAGGTCAAACCCTTTTGGAAGGCAATAGTGAGGGGCGTCAAACAGCTTACTGGACGTGATCAAGTCCTCCTTATAGATTTATACATGGGGATGACAAAGAAAAGCAGCTTCGATCTCAGAACCACAGCGCTAGTCAATTATATTATCACAACTTCGAAGGCTGCCATGTATCAAGACTTAACATTGTTTTTTAAAAAGAAAAAAAGAGGATGTTAACTAATCACTGGCGCTGAAAAGAAAAATTAGAAAAAGACTCAAGATTGAAGAGGGATATCACCGGGCCAACGGTACAACTACTACATTCCAAAATGTCTGGGGAGTTAGAGATTTCCTGGTAAACAGTGCTACAGGAGAAATGAATGAGGAGTGCCCAATATTCACGTAATATGTAAAAAAACGTGACATCCACGTGAGAACTTGATATCGGCTAGTTAGAAACTCCCTTATCTTGAGTTATAATAATAATAATAAGCACACACACACACACGAACAAACAACAACATCGTAACAATAGCAAGTTTCAGAGGTCCCAATAGAAAGTCCGAGCGTATTCAGAAAGGCCATCTGATATTAGGGAAGAAAAATGAACATAGATGGCGATTACTAGCAATCCAATGCAGAGTCATCTACATGCCGCCGCAACAATTATCAAGTACTTAATAGTTGTTGTGGCGGCATGTAGATGACTCTGATCCAATGGTTTGGAAAGGGTTTTCATGGGAAAAAAATTATCGATGAAAGTGCATGTACCGATGAAAAATGTGACTATAAAGATAAGGTATACAAAACTGTCGTCAAAAGACAAAGATCATCGTGGTAGAAATACCGTAAAACCTTCAGCAGAGGTAGATGGTATGATATTGAGGTTGGTCGTAAACTTGAGAAGTTCATATCATTAAATCAAAATTAATTTAACGAATTTAACGGGAGAAAGTCACAAACAAACGTTATTAGTTAAGAGAATTGGCTACGTGGTTACTGTCGGGATAAAGATGACAAAGGAAGTAAAAATAATGACTGACAAGCATTCTTTTTTAGTAAATTAATAATTATATAGAGGAAGTCGAAGACTTTAATGGAAGGTTGTCAAGGAAGTGAAAAGGAAGAGAAAAACATTGTTGGTAATTTGGATGGTAGGAACAGCAACAGAATATTCACTGATGATATGGTATACCTGTACGTTCCGCGAATAAGATGAGAAGACGAATTTACGAGTAATGCCACAGAAAGGAATGTTTCGGACACTTACTTCATTTTACAACCATTGTTATGGAAACGTGTTTTAAATATTTCCTCCACCCTAACCTAATAAGCTAGGTGTTTAGTTTAATAAATCACGCGAAAATAACCCGACGGGAAACTTGGCCAGAGGTTGCGGCCTACCATTGAACGATTTGTTTAAGTGAGAGAAACGACGATTAGTACCTCGGCACAAGCGCGCGCCTTTCCAGACAAGCTCCAAGGAAAAGCGCGCCCGGAAATTCCAGCGTTCAAGGATCGGTTTTTGTCATTGTCAAGCAGGCTTAATTACGCCACGAGCCAGACGTCGGCGCCCGTCACTCCACACTCCGCGATTAAAGCTGACCGCGATGATGTAGGCAACGCTCTCCCGAAGTGAGAACTCCCACCGACCACCCCTTGCTCTCTCGTCCTCGACACGCAACCCCCCCCCCCTGGGAGGGGGAAAGGGTCTTTCCGAGAACCCTTTCCGAGGAGCACGATCCTTGCATAATGAATTCGCCGGGAGAGAGGGGATGGGAGAGAGGGAGGGCTGGGAGTCTCTCTCTCTCTTCCTGGCTCCGTTGGCTAATCAAATTCAGTTCACGACCAGATAATTCTGCACTCTAGTGCCCAACCAGCAGCGGCGAAGCAACAGCACAGCGGCGCATCAACAAAGCAAGGGAGTAACCGCCGCAGAGCAGGGGGTGAGGCCACCCTTCGCCCCCCACCCCCTACCTCCCTCCCTCCTTTGCGTGGCCTGCCCTGCGTCTTCATCAGCGCCAGCCCCCTGGTACATTCCCTCCCCGCCACTGCGTGCGTATTAGCGCCCAGAACAAACATATTGATTCCTTCTTGAGACGGTTTGAACTTGGAAGCTGCAATGAAGAGTTGCTTCATTACAGTGATTCTGGGCGTTGTGCTCTCCCTTTGATCCGTGCCCTCATAAGCATTCAAGACGTCACGTGCCATCCCATTTCTCATCGTACTGTCAAAGTGACTCTCTGCGACGCTGGAAATGACTTGACGTCTCGCCACTGACAACTTTTGAGGATACCGGGAGTAGCCACGGTATCGCCATTGCGAAGTCCCACAACTGCTCACATATGTGAGAAACTTCACTGAGGAAATAATCCTCATCGTTGACCGGGGAATAAAACTCGGATCCCTCGACAAAATAGGGAGCGCGATAGCGCTCCTCCTGCAATGTCACTCTTAGATGCTGGTATTTCACTGATTGTTCACAGATGGCGCCTAAATACAGATTACTTATGAAGATTAAAGCAAAAATGTTACGGCAATTTTAGCATAGTACCTAGAAAATCGGTTGGCACTCAAAGGGTTAATATTTGGCTCAAAGAAGCATCCTCTGCCCAATAAGGTCGGCGTCCGGCCTCTTTCCAAGGGATGATTTTACTAATTTCTGGGTCTTCAGATTGGTTGGCACGGAGCGCGACCGGCACCCAGTCTTCGCTGACCAAAGCCACTCGTCTCACTTAACAAATTTTGTCTATCTGTCGTTAGCAATGGCTGCAATCCGCCGGATACGGTCTTCTGGACAAGGCGTCAGCATTCATGTGAATAATTCCAGCCCAATATTCAATCTCAAAGTCATACTCCTGGAGACGCTCTATCTTTCACCGTGGCCAGTCCGAAATTAAAACTTTCTTCCGTAAAGATACTTTTAGAAGTGCTCAACGGACTTCACCATAGCCAGCAATTCTCACCTGGTCACGCAGTAATTTCTTTCCAATTTTGACAGCACTTTACTGACGTAAGCTATTGCTTTTTCCTGGCCATCCTGTATCATTGAAAGTACTGCGCCGATTCCCACATTGCTTGCATGTGTCAAGTACAAACAAGCTAGTAGGCTTTGGATAGCTCAGAATAGGCGCGGAGACCATCAATGTTTTCATATTTTCGAAGGCTGCTTGTCTGGCTTCATTCCACATGTATTCTTGGCCTTCTTCCGTCACGCGAGTCAACGATTTGGCTATTTTGCCAAATCCATGCAAGAAACGTCGATAGTAGGTGCAAAATCCCAGGAAGCTTTGGAGTAATGGAAGTCTTTCGGGATTGGCCAATGTGTCACGGCACGCATCTTCTCAGGGTCTGTCCACTGACACGCCATCCTTCGAGACAATGTGACCGTAATATTTCACTTTTTCTTGGAAGACCTGGCATTTCTTCGGGTTTAGCTTCAAGTTGGCTCCCTTAAACCTTTTGAAGACCTCTTCAAGTTTCGTGAGATGGTCGTCTAACGTCCTCGCGACCACTATAACGTCGTTTAGATAAACTTAACACGCTTTCCACGACAATCCTCGTAACACCATCTCCATCAATCTTTCTAAGGTCGCAGGCGCGTTGAATAATCCAAAGGGCATAGCTGTTAATTGCCAGAGGCCTGTACCAATCGAGAACGCCGTCTTCTCTCGATCTTGTTGATCTATTTCAACTTGCCAATATCCACAATTCAAATCAAGTGTTGAAAACACTCGGGATCCGGCCAAGTCGTCTAGGGTGTCGTCTATTCGGGGCATAGGATAACTACCCCGGTCAGTCTTGCTGTTCAGCTGCATGTAATCTGAGAATAATCTGGTCGACTCGTCCATGTTCTTCACCAAAACTACCGGCAACGTCCATGGGCTGCTTTACGGTTTGATGAAACCTTGTTCGTGCATTTCTTCGATGATTTTTCTCTGCCTCTTCACGTTTGTTTAACGATAGTTGTCGTGGGCGTTGATGAATCGGTTGATTGTCGCCGATATTTATTTTGTGCTTTACGAGTTTTGTTCTTCCATACGGGCACTCATCCGTCGCGAAGATGTCCTGATATTTAATCCGCAGCTTGTCAATCTTGACCTTCTGCTCTGTGGTTAACTTCGCATTCGCAAGTTGGAGGGTTGTGGTCAACTTCGTCAAATCTACGGTGTCCACTTTCGGTTTCATCGTCTTTGTACCTCAATGTACGATTGACGATATCGGTGTGCTCCACGCAACATGAGTTCCTTTCTTCAAGAGCATCGACGCATCGTTGAGGTTCATTTTGAGTATTGGTGTGGAACCTTGGGCGGAAACCGTAGTTTTTCCCACTATAACCCCTCGATAACGAATTACTTCGGAAATGTGTTCAACAATTCCCGTCACCCCCCGGTCTAGGTTGACCAGATGACCCAAGGTGACGTTGTCAATTTGGGGGAAAGAACCTCATCCGTATCTACGATGACTTGACGTGAAGGAATATTTCTTCATTAGCCATTTTGAGACATCTTCATTTCAGGTCCAGCATCAACTCGAATTTTGACGAAACGTCCATTCCCAAGATGGCGTTTTCTACGATGTCGGCCACTATCACTCGATGTTTTATCTTGTTTCCCCCAAACGTGATTTCTAAGTCCATCTCTCCGTACGTGTCAGCTGATTCACCCGTGGCAGTTTACAAGACCACTCTCTTAGGCTGGAAGTCTCCTCTCGCGGTACCTTTCTTCAGAACCGTGGTCTTAGCCCCAGTGTCCAAAAGCATAGCACGACCCACGCCATTCTCGTACCCGTCTACAAAGAGACTATCCACTCGGCGTACGGGAGACACTACTTGTATCATTTTCTTTGGAGCAACTGGGGTACTCCATGACGCTCGCTCCTTTTAGTTTTCCTGTTGATTCACGATATTTGGGCAGCAACTGCGAATATGTCCAATATCACCACATTCCCAACAGCAGATCTCCCATTTCCTTTGTTAGGTTGAAATCCTCTTGCTAGGTAGAAATTTTGAGACGACTCTTTCGATTTTTTCTTCTAGGGTCTCTTCGTCGTCTATGCTTCGGACACATGCGTGGATTTTTTAAGTTTTGGAAGCCGCTTGGAACTCCAGAGCGGGTTAATGCATCATCCAAAATTTCAGGATGCGCTAACGAAAGAGCTCTTTGCAGTTCAGGATCACTCACGCCAACCACAAAAGACTCCGTTGGCAATTGTTCGATGAAATCTCTGGGCGCTGAAGGATTCATCATAAAGATGAGTCGCACGATGTCCGCTTCAAATTCTTGCAGTTTTTCGCCACATATCTGATGTTTAAGGAGTAGTTGGCTGTGGTAGAGTTGTTGGAGGTGCTTGTCAACGTACCTCATTTCCATTCGGGCCACCCACTTCAGTTCTTCAGATCGTAGTCTGGCATTGCTTCAATAATGCTCAAGGCATCACCTCGCAGAGCAACAATCAAGCCTGTAATCTTGTCTTCTTCCGTCCACCCATTATCGCTGGCCGAGGCTTCAAATTGCTTTTTGTAAGTTGACCACGGAGTCTTTCCGTCGTATGTAGGCGGTTTCACCCGTAGGGCCTTTACAGTGGGAGCAATTCCTGACACTAGGCCGACTGTGCCTGTTGGTATCAATTCATGCGCTATGGTTTTCAGAAGATCTTTGATTTGGGTCTTCACGTCGGCTTCTACTTTTTTCAAGTTCTCTTTTATGTTACTGAGTCCCTCTTTAACAACCTGAACCGCCAACGTGACGTATTTTCATTCTTCCTTCACTTCCCTAACATTTATTTTCAGCTTACCATTGACCTCGCTGACGTCATTTCTTAGCTCACTCTTTAATTCCCAGATGTCTATTTTAACTCACCTCTTACTCCACTGATCTTCCCCAGAAATTCTTCTCTCCTTGCTCGGGAATTCTCAATAGAATCTTTCAAAATTCCAGAATATTCGGCAAGCTCTTCTCTTACTGCTTTGAGGATCCGCGTGAAAACTTTCGCACTGCCTTCCATTTCGAAAAACAAATTCTCGGGGTCCACACCTTCGGCTTTGAACTCCACACGAAGTCGCAGTTGAAGCACGGCTTTCATCACCTTTGTTTCCAGATCGCGTTCTTCCAACCCACGCATCAATTCCGCCACTCACAGCTCGCTCAACTTAGGTGGTCCTGAAGCCATGTCACTCACTTACACTTAAATAACGCTCGCTTGAAAAGTCCACTATAAGTTACTGAATATCCCACTTCTGATACAAATGTAATGCTCGTGGGTATATTAATGCACGCTGTATTTTATACCACTGTTTATTACCGCTATATAACTACAGAAGAGATACTTTAACATCCGCTCAAGGAGACACGATCCATCAACATCCTCGTTATTTATTCTTTTCTTTCCTCAGCAACCCGCCAAATATTGACAGGATCATTTACCCCGTTTCAATATGTTTAAATTTTTTATCTACAAATTTTCATTAAATGGTTGAGTAGGTGACTCTAAGAAGACGCAAAGAAATGCAGTAAAAACTATCAAATGGTGAGAGATACTCACAATTTTAGAGTGATGAATAGTGGAGTTTTACAATGAAAAAATGTACTTGTAAATTAGCTAAAGGTATGGAAGCACACAAACTGGATTTTCTTTTACTTTACCGGAGATACTATAAATTTTCTCGTTCATCGCGATTCTTGGAAAGTCATATTTCCACGGAGAAAAAACTTATTCGTCTGCACTGGGACTCGAACCTGGATCCCTCAATATCGAAACGATTACTTTACCCAGCAGTCATGTAACGTCCTGGCCCCATTTGAATTTTTGTTGGCTTAAGATGAACAACATGTTCATCTTCATATTGCCTGACAAAAAACGCAATGAAACACACAATAGCGTGCACATTTTGGCTCTTGAGTCCGCACTTCACTACCCCCCCTTCGTAGCTTAAGATGCTAAAGCTCTTAGCGAGATATTGAGGGATGCGGTTCGAGTCTCGGTCAAGGTGAATGACTTTTCCTCCGTGGAAATACACCCTTATTTGAACCTTCGGGTGACTCCGTAATGATAACACCTCGGCTAGTCCTGATATTCAATAAATCTGTCGGAGAGCCATGAATACACCTTAAATTAGGAGCGAAATAAGAACGATTAACCAAGTTTGATAAATTATCTTTCCATAAATGCTGAACATTCGAGTTATTAACGAAATTTACGCCATAAAATATGCCAAAATATCAATAAATAATTTATACGATTGAATATCATGATAAATAACTATTATAGCCTGTTTGATGTGTGCCCTAAGGGTATGAGGTCCCTAAACATAAGAATATCGATTTCCGCTGCTACCGTTTAAGGCTATATATAATTCAGCGACTATCAGCAATTAATATCGCAAAATTCAGAGGAACGCTTCTACGCATGTGGAGTTGATACATGGAATTGTCTCTCATTAATCGATTATTGTTGATGATTCGCACCGAAGACGATTATTGATGCTTTTCTTTTTGATCAACCATTGCCTCTTCACTGACATAATCAATGTATGTTTGGAATGCGCTTTTATTTACTAGGCCAAGCCTTGAGATAATTTTAAAGTACCAGTGGATTGCTAATCCAGGCTTCAGTATCCGCTGTCGGATATCCGATGAAGAGAAATGAAAATGCATTATCCAAGATCAAAGGAGCTTCATTGAAAAGCGCTTCCAGAGAATTATGCATGGGTCAGATAGTATTGACTCACAGAAAATAAGCCGGCCAGTTGGCTGAAAGTCACAAGCGTCCATGAGCTCTAAGAGTTCACGTGAGGGAGCGGCAGGAGTTCACCTATGACTTAGTTCAACGTGATTCATCAACATCAACATAACACACTTCGAGCCACCTCAATGGTGTTCGGCAGGGGGTGAGTTTCAGTCAAACGTCACGCCGTGGGTGGAAAGGCGATCTCTTGAGGCCCTCAGACTCGAGGCCCGAGACTCTCCTTCGCGCCTCATCTCTCCTTCGCGCGTGGGAGCCAGACTCGAAGCCCGAGAGGCACAGAGGGCCTCCAGAGATCACCACCAAGCCACACCCTGGGGTCTCACTCTGGCTCTGTCTTGACCGTGTGAGTCAAGACTAATAGTAAGTTACAAAGTTGTATTCATTCAGTTCAAAAACTCCGGTTTACGGTGATGGAATGGGTAGCCCGTTGAAAAGCAAAATTGAAGTACAAAATGTGCGGATCATTTCATCATTATGTTTTTAATGACACATTTGTCCAGCCTTAGGAGCCGATTGCAGCGCCATTAGCATTGAACTTCCGCATTGTGACCAATCACAGCTGTATTTCGCCAATAACTTCAAAAGGCAGCGGCCGTAAAGATGGCTTTGTTTCATCTTTCATTCAATTTCCACTTTGGACTTTTCGCTCCTAATAAACAGTTTTTATTAAAAGCTTGAATATATTTTCTCGTTCTAGTTTACATTTTTATACTCTAACCAGGGCAACCTCAATAAGATTCCACATTAGAAATGTCCACTTTTGAGTCACCGAAAAACAGTAAAACTAACAAGAAAACCCTTTTTATTTTCATTTAAGTTTATTAATTGCACTTCAAAGATATTTTACTCAATTTGTCAAATGTGGACCCAGAGGCCAGAGTTACCTTAAGGACTCGTACATTCCGTGCCGTAATTCCGAGGTCTTACCGAAGCCCTCCGGTGACATAGTTCCCTGGGACTTTTTTTCCTTCTACTTCCCCGGTTCTTCCCCAGGTGACAGAATTCCCTGCAACTCGCCTACGTTCACTCGGCTACCAGATTAAGCGAATGCACACACTGTCGAGTGTGAAATCAACCGAGTCAGAGCATAGTGCACTCCTTACTCAAATCGAGTCCGCAGCTGGTCAGCCGGAGAGTATAAACACACTCGACGGCTGCTTGGATTGCCGCTCAAGCTGGCGTAGAGACTCAGCTTCACACGATCTCCACGCGTCCACAATCAAGTGAGCCACTCTCTACCTGATACCTGTCGCAACCATCAAACTCTTTTGCCAAGTCCTCGCATGGGGTGACAATTATCTTATTCCTATTATTGACGATTATGAAAATACTGCACGGCAAGTTAAACAGCTTTGAAATCATGCGTCTGGTCAGCTTGGTTTGCTACACGTATTCAGAGAGCTACAAAACAGCAAAGACTAACCTACAGGAGGCTAGGTAACATTTTAACGTTCAAAAATGGAATAACGGTAATGAGCGAATAAGTTGGCGATATGTTTGAGGCAACTCGACATGATGTCGAGTATTTTTCACAGACCAGAGCAGCTAATGATGAAGTAATTAAGATTACGGAGCATTTATCGCCAAATGAAAAGACATTCCTGTATAGAGAAAAATACTGCTGGATATTCACTCATAAGGCATTGACCTATTGGATTATTTGGCATGATCACATAATCCAAAATGTCTCATCTTCCGTCCATAATTTATCAATAGTGCCTTTTTTTGAACCATGCACACACGCAAGATTGCTCATACCTACTAATGTCACTGAGGCGAGGCCAGATCCAACTCTAGAAATCAAAGCGCCTTTTCGACTGCAAAGGCGAGGAGCGATTCTTACTCAGCGACGACCGGACGAGCATGAATGAGCGGTACATCATCGAGAATGGGCATACTCGGCGTCTGATTTCCCATAACTCCACTCCGAGTCCGAGCTCCCACCTGTTTCCACCTCAAAATGGTAGCAGAGGTAGTGACTCATAACCAGCCGACCGATTATAGCTGAGTACAGTGGCCGGTTGACAGCGCTCTACCAAGGCACCCCAGACACAGAGTGATAGCTGCTTGTTAGTAGAAGTGATCTGTTTCGCGGGCCAGACTCAAAGCACAGTTAGCTATTTGGGGAAAGTGAAAAAGCAGAAGGGGGCGCTCACATGCTCTGAGCTTAAAGACGCAAAGCGGGTTTCACACCACGTTTCAAAACTAAAACCCCGTGATAACCAGGTTATTATTCATGTTTCAGCCGTAGAAGACAACTTTTGACGCAGAATTTTTCGAATAAGGTACAGACATGCGCTCTCCGCATTTCCCACGCGAAAGAGGGTTTTAAAATGTAAAGCCGCATTTATTTTCTGAAGAGGAATGTTGGCTGGCTCCACAGCCGAGAATATAAGTCCCTCCGCTGCGGCATAAATGGATTCGCACTCACGCCATCGCATTAACATAATCGTTTCAACCAACTCTTCGTCACCCACCGCCCACTTGCTCCGCCCCCCTCTTGCCCCCTTGCTCCGCCTGCCCTCTCCCATCTCCGGCCATCCATCCACGAGAGTGCTCTGTGCTGAGCACACACATTGTCGCTGAGGATCGCGAATATTCCCTCCGACAGCCACGCGAGAAAAATAAATATGATATTAATAAAAAATACTAGCATCGGCATCGCTCCGCAGAAAATAAACCGTCTTCCACGGGACTCCGGGGATTCCTTCGTGCCTTCCTTATTCTTCCGTCTTTCCTCTCTCCACCACCTCAACAGATTTATTCCTCCTCATCTCTCCTTCGCGCGAATCCCTCCCCCATCCACCTCCCACTCTTATCCGCTCTCCCACGAACCCCATCTCGCGGCCGATTTCAGAAAAACCTCTCACCCATATCGCAAGCAGGCACGCTCCATCCACACGCTCAGCATCCGAAGGGTTGAGTCGCCAGATCTAAGATCCCTCTCCCTCCACGATTCATATCCGCGACCATTTTTTCACCCCCGAGAGAGGGATTTTTACCCGCTTCCCGGCTCTAATGCGTCACTTGCCCACCCCCTGCGAGGGTGCACTGCAATAGTGTCGAGAGGAAGAAATTTCACTCGCCTGAGTTTTGCTCCCGCCCAGTTAAGGTAGGTCGAGCGAAACATTTCCCCTGGTCATCGTGGAGGCTTCATTCGTATTTTGAAGCACCTTTTATTAGCATGAAGTTACTATGATAAATTTTATGATGCAATAATATACACATATATGACAGATTTTTATAGTAATAAAATTAATATATTATGTCTTCAACTTGACAAATTTTTTACGCAGTAAATTTCAAATTCCTTAAATACGGGTGTTTTTTGCTACTCCGAAAAAATTACTGGCGCAACTAAATGAATGATTTTTGAAAATATTTGAGATAACATAAAACAATACACTCTGTTAATTGTTCTATGTGATTCACGAGATCCACATCCATAACAACTCCTCTTTCAAGGCTGGAATTTATCGGCACACATCTCAGGAAGTAGTTGAGTAAAGGACTGATAATTTGGTATCTTCAGAAGGGAGAGAGATTTTTCCTGAAAAATGAGACCAAATGTATTGAATTATTGGTGAAATGTAATCCAGCTCAAGCTACATTGAGCTGCAACCATAGTGCTATTCGAGAAATACATCAAAACCCGCTCAGTGGCAGGAATAAAGCTGTCCCAAAATATCCTGGCGCGGACCTGCGTGGCAAGGAGTGGGGTAAAAACTGGAGAGGGGTGAAGAGCAATGACGGCTGGGGAAGAGAGGGAGGCAAAGAGAGAGAGAGAATGATAGTGATGTGCGAGAACCGAACTATTTTGCGAAGAAGGAACGAGAAGCATTGGAGGCAATCAGCATAGATGACCCATTGCAATGAGCCTATCTCGAGGTCTCCCCGTGAGATGAGTCGAAACATGGTGACAGGTGGTTGTCAGTAATCCAAAATCTCGAAGCGCTTGTGTTGGCAGCAGTGACAAAGGTTTTACAACAGACACTCTACGATAAAAAACCTTCCTCCCCCATTTCTCAGTATTTTCAAAGGTTCCGTGGTCCGAGTCTCACACTCATCGTCCAGAACTATTGCTAAAACTTTAGTTTTATGGAGTGGAGTTAGTTATAACGCAGACTTAACTCAATGCAAGATATTATCATTATGAAATATTCTAAAGGGTGCGGTGCCATACAAAATTATGTCGTTATTCCATATCCCGCGCATGCTTAGCCGCACCCGAATGCACTCTTACCTTTTTCCCATCCAAAAATGCTCGAGTAAGATGCACTTGATGTGAGAAATGATTTTTTCATTATTAATTATGTTTATCTTTGAGCATAAACACGCGGGATCATTTCATTTAGTGATCATTCGAAGAAATGCAATGCCTTAAAGGATGAAGAGAGACGTAATTGCCATAAATAACAGTCCAATGTCGCAAAAAAATGCAAACCAATGTACATAAACATACTCTTCAGCGGAAAGTTTTTTAACAAGTGAACTGAATTAATACAAAGAGTGGATTAAAATCAAGTTAACACGATGTTTTTCGCATGGGGACAGATTCTCTGAATGCCCTTTCGTTGCCACCTGGCTCAGCATCTCCAACGGAGGACAATGGCATCGAACCGGTCATCTTCTGGCACGCCCGATTCCCTTCACCCAGCCTCGTCTATTCCACTGTGCACCTCCCTCTGTCGGCTGGTGGGAGGTAGGGAAGACGAATGACCTCAGATGATTATCTCGATGCACGACATTAACTCAATTACTGTTACGCTCGGTCTTTACCGACATAATACGACTTCCTCACACGGAAATTTTCATTATTTTTCTTCACTTAAAGATCTTATTCTTCACTTAAAGATAAAAATCACTTAAAGAATTGAGTGAGCGCGTTTCAAAACTTGCCCGGACTCTTGTAACATTTTCAGAAAAATGAAATAAATCTCATATTTCTATGTTATTACATTTACTAAGTACAAATTCGGGGAACTAATTTTGATCCATAATTGCTCATAATATCCAGAACAATGGGAGATCTGAAGCAATTTTTGCCATGAATTTTTGTATTTTATTTGCACTCTGTCAGTTTAGGCACTCAAATTGCAAGGACGCTGAAAACAATATCATAGAGCTGTTTTGAGCAAGTACAAACTTGAGTAAATTATTATAGGAAATTTACAAAATTAATTCACGGGGATAGCATCAAATTTTATGGAAAACTTTCAACAAGAGTTAAGTAGTAATATAATTCAATGCTCTTCTCTGAATTAGCAACTTGAATAGTAAGCGATTTCATTAGTTTAGGCCTCTATTTAACTGGTACTGTTTTCACACAAAATCGATATTCTGTCTGGCCTCAGCGGGACTTCGTTCAGACACTTCATCACCTTCATTCTTATCCACTTTCTGTTTTGTTTTGTTGTTTTCAATTACATATGGTGGATGGACTTGGAAGATTTTAAAAGGGAAGAAACGAACTTTTTTTTACTCACTTTACAAGTTTTGAAACACACCCTAACATCCAAATGCTTATAATACGGCACTCACTTGCTTTAAACACGATCACTCCTCAACACGTGATAGAGTTGACCTCGCAAATGGCGTACTTGTCTCGGTATTGTTGACATTGTCATTGTTGGCTAATTTTGGAAGTCACCCCCTCGACAAATAGTTTCATTTCTTTCTAGATGATTCTTCTTCGTGACCTCTTTTTTAATGCAATCGTGCAATAAAAAATAACCACTCATTTGATGTCCATGAAGCAAAAGTAATAGATATAGAAACCAACCTATCCAAAAGATTATTTAAAGAAATGATACACATCACAAAAAACAAAACATCCTGCAATTAAAAAATGACGTCGCCAAATTAAGTATAATTTATTATAATTTAATTTTCTTTAACAACACTTAATTTTATTTCGATTTTCTTTAAACTCCTAAATTTATAACAGCTGACGAACACATAATAAATAGCAATGAAGGTACCAACAAAAAGTAATTCAAAAGGAACTCTCTATGTGGTAATAACAAAAATCACATGTATACATATATTTTTTTTAAATAAGTACCTAAATTGTAAACTGGATTCATTTGCTGTACAATACCACTATTAATTTCCATTGTATCCCTCATGAAGCACAAATAAAGATGAGAAACGTTGGCGAAAGAGAAAAAGTTTATACATGAATTATACCCAACAATCTCCAGAAAAATAACTGTATTTATCCTGTTAGTTTTTTTTTACTACGCCTCGCTTTTGCCTGGCATCGCGTTTTCAGCTCCGAGAAACATCCATTTTCTTCTTTCATTACCACATATGCCAGGTGACCGAGGTTGGCTCGAAAAATGTATGAGTATTTACAAAATGAAACAGTCATCAAAGATTAATTATACATAAGCAAATAAAAACAATTAGAGATAACAAATACTTGATGTTAAGGAAATGTTTTAAACAACTGTATGACTTAATACTTTCAATCAACTTTCAATAGACACAATACTCAGTCTAACTATCCAATCTGTAATCAACCACTCGTGTTGCTCTGTGAACACTGTTACATCTGCTATTTCTTTGCATTTATTGTTTGATGCCTTACCATCTTGGTTACCCTTGGCCATTTTAGACTTTTGTTATAAATTTGACTTTTAAAACGTATACTCATGTAAAATATGAATTTTCCCAAATATGAGACCACTCATAGTAATGTTTTCCCGTCTGAGCTGAATACATCCCAACATTTCATCAAAATCATCAGAGCCCTTATCGAGAAAAAAATCAAAGGCACATACAGAAAGAACAATTTTAATGTCATAGGATAGATATTTTCATTATATCAAGATTTTCGCAGATTCTTTTATTTTAAATAAATAATGCGCTACGGAATAGCTGCCTATTTTCCATTTCTAAAGATCTCAAATTTTTTTAATCATGAAATTACTATTTGAGCAAAACATTTAGTGGATTCCTGCCACGAATACTCCTTTAAAGGCAGTTTCATACGTTTTATTGCAATTTGTTTGCCTCAGCATTTAGAGTTAAGGTTAAAAGATTTATTTAAGACTTTCATTAAGATCCCTTTATAATCATTTTCACCACGACCTCAATATGCGCGAGGAATATTTCGAGAAGGAACGAGAGCGCTCTAAAATTTGAAGTTATCTGTAATATGCTGAATCACTCCATATACACACATTTGCCATCTTGTTTGCTGCGATAGCCCATTTGGATACGATATACTAATTAGCGGGTGAGAGAGTGGATGGTGTGTCCATTAATGAGAGTATTTGACGGACCGCAATTATTAGCGCAACAAAGTATGGCGCGGCATTGAAATTTACAGCACCCATCAAACATATAAGGCTATTTTTATTGAAAATCATTATTTTTTATAAGCTTTCATCAATTATGCAAGTAAAAAAATTATTACAATATTCTTCTCGTTTGTACTACTTTTCCATCAGCTTTTTAAAATACTATTCTAGTTGTAGCAGTTTTTAACGAAGCGTGCTGCTTTTCTTTGTATTTTGCTAATTTTTTAACTTAAATCTCTATGATCAGGGTCCCAAATGCTCGCGGCGTATTCGAGGTGTGGCCTAACCAGAGCGAAATAGCATTTCTCTTTGACTTTTTCATCCGATGGCCTTCCTATTATACGTTTAACAAAACCTAGTTTCTTTAATGCTGTGCCACATATGTTCTGAATGTGTGTTCTCCATGATATATCAGATTCTAAGGTAATTCCAAGATATTTTACTGTATTTGAAGATTATATGTTTGCTCCACCCACAGTATAGGTATAGCATTTTTGCGATGACTTTCGCAGGAAGTGGACTGTCACGAAATTTGCTGATATTTAATTCTAACCCCCACTCCTGGCATCACGAATGAACGCTGTTAAGGTCAGATGACAGAGCTTCAAAGTCCGCGTTTTCGCTCATTTCATTGATGGCTGAATCGTATACAAATAATCTTTATTTACTGATAACTTTAGAATTTAGGTCATTAATATAAAAAATGAATGAAAGAGGGCAAAAAATGAGTTTTTTGTGAGGAACCTTGCCGAATGCTTTCTTAAAATCAAGGAATACCGCGTCGACTTGCTTAATCGATTCACCTGATTTTAGGATGTCATGAAGGAAGAGCGCAAGCTATGTTTTGCAGGACCTGCCCTTACGGAAGCCGTGCTGACTGCTATGTAAGAAGTTACGATTATTCAGGAACTTACAAAACTGACAAACTTACGCTCATTACACCTTTCACTTCGACGCCAAAGTTTGCGATCTGGGGCGTACTTGCATTGGAGTGCAGAGGTCCAACAGGTTTCAACGTAATATATGTATACCATCTAACATAAGCTGAAGAGAAATATAATTAATGCGTTACCTGTGGCCCTTTTTCATGGACATATTGCCTGACAGAGCGCCACCGGTGAGGGCACGGAGCGTGTTAGTTCACTGGACATCCGCATGTGACGCAAAAAGGAGACGAAACAAATGGATATGCGTCTCAATGAATTCTCATTTGGCTCAATGCTATATCCGTTGTCGTCAATATGGCGCGGAAAACGTGAAATCAAGAGAAAATTCATGCGTCTCAATTCATCATCAGACGACTTAACCATAGCTTGTATCATTTAAAGTTTGAATTAGCTCTCCTATGAAACCCTTGAGTAACCACGCCACTTCTTCTACATTGAAGAACACCTGAATGATTACGGACGCAACTAGAAGTGGAAATCCGCCCCGGGCGGCCAAGGTCCACCTTGCCCCACACTAGGGCAATGATGTACTACCTGTAAACAGCGCTCACCTCTACCGGTCGTGATGTTAAAGAATGAAATTGGCCTGGTAAAAATCTATGAGATTGAGTAATTCGTTGTTTGTGAGGAAACTTCATCTGTAGACAACTCTACGAGCCGAGGCATGGGCGTATGGCAGGGAGTATGGAGGAAGAGGACAGTTATCGCGTAAAGGTGTAAAGGAAATGGTTTTGCGATATGAAATGGTGAAGCGTATTATGGGAGTGTTGTGAGTGGAGCTAAGGTTTTACAAAATGGTCAATAATAACACTTGGATAGAATAAGTTTATGTTCGGTTCGGCAGCGTATATCTCTTATTGCTTCTTTCGTACCAAGAGATGTAGTGCGGCGCCAAAATAATGCCCTCTGTGTTACTCTGAAACACACCTGTTCTCTCGCAAAATTATCTAATCCTTGTGTATAGTCTCCAAGCTACCTTATAGACAAAACACCAACAAATCTAAAACTAAAAGCGGACAAAATATTTCACGAACAAACGTAAAATTTAACATAGGCTGGGAACAAAATATTTTTCGCCGAAAATGGCCATATTATGGGTTATGTTTTTTTTGGTTTGTGATAATTTTACATAAAATCATCATGGTCAAATATTTTTTTAATTTTTCTTGCTCCAAGCCGTCTGGACGTCCCTTATCTTTCATCATGGCCATCCACCGCCATTACAGTTCACGGCCCTCCCTCCGGCGCCACCTGTGCATCCCGGAGTCGTGTGAAATTCGGGCGATGTGCGGTCCGAAAGGGCCTTCCACCCTCCCTCTTTGGATCCTCATCCCCACTATCTCTCCATCCCTACACCTCCCCCATCCTCCTATCATCCACATCTCAGGTTCCTCACTAGCATTCCCAGCCGTTCCTATCCTCCAAACCCCCCCCCCCCCCAATCTCCCAAACACTCTTCCCGCGGATAGGGAGCCCTACACGTCCATTATTGCTGACCTACGGGGCTTGGGAGAGAGGGGGCGGAGCGGGACGGAGGGAGAGAGGGGGCGGAGCGGGAAGCCCCGAAAGAGGTCTCATCTCACGGCATATAAACAGCGTCATGAATGCGTCTCTCTAAGATGGACTGCGCTCTCTGAATCGACCCTTCGAGTTTCTGACTCCCCTCTCAATAGTTAACACAAGAAATCAATCGACGGACAGCATAAAATATTCTAAGAAGAAACAGCCATATATATATATAATAAGAGGCGTCGCACTTTAACTTCAATCAGACCAGGATGAGGGTTGGAAGAAATCGTGCGACAAAAAGACAACTGAGATCGTAATGAAGAACGAGCAAAAATTATACTCCAATATACTCCATGGATTGAACTAAAAGGAAAAACATGTACAATTTCGAGTTTAGGAAGAACGAATAACGAATTACGATGACAAGGTCTCTATAAAAACTATATTTTGAAAAAAGCTTTCGGCGGTGGGAAATGATTATAAGGATAATATCATAATCCTGGATAAAATATTCGGGTTAACAGATACGGGGTTTATAAAACGGGATATAATCCCTCTGACAAATTTTTACAATAAATTCAGCTAAATACAGTATTATTATAAATACTAAATATAAATAAATAAATACCGCTCAGCGGCAAATTCACACATATAAATGTTTTCCAGAAAGGTAGAAAGAAAGTGGATAGGAACACATTAAAAATGTTTTCTGCTTGGAATCTACCATCTTTACATCTTCACACCACCATTGTGTCTGCCAATTTTATGTGTTCCTATCCACTTTCTTTCTACCTTTCTGTATAAACATTTATATGTGAGTATTTGCCGCTGAGCGGTCTGAATGAATGAACGAACGATTATATGGCCTGAACGGCTCATTTCCTACTTGGGTTAGCGTACCCCGAAACGCCTGTTCTATATCTTTCACCACTGTCTGTGTGCTTGAGTTATTCTTTCATTTCGCCTTCTGTGTATGTCATGCTCTCTCTGCCGGTGGGTGAAAAGCAGCCCTGGCGCCATCCATTGGCCGCTCTCGTGGGTCATGCCTTGGGAAGTGTTTGTTCCTATAAACCCCCCCGCCGATTCCAGGGGATTCTTTGTAGACTGGGTAGCTTGGTGGTCTGAGCACGTCCTACTGAGCAGCTGAGTTTTACGAGTTTCTCAAGCCGGCGGTCGAGAACTTCTCGATCGCCCGGGACGTTCTCTCTACGTTCCCGGTGTTTCGCGCAAAGCTAACGAACCTAGAGTGTTCTTTTTGTACATTTGCGTGCCTAGGTTCCCCTTGGCACTCGTAGTTACGTGTGATTTTTGTGTGTGTGATTTTCTTGTGTTTCATTGCTCCCGACGTGCCGGTTGAGTGGAAGAACACACCGAGGATTACCATCGATTTGAGAAGATCGCCTCTGGCCTGTGAGGTGCATCATTTCATTCATTCGAACCTCAGGCTGGAAATTGAAGAGGTATACAGAATACAATTTGGAGCCTCAAGGAAAGTGGTGTTCGTGAAAGTCGTTAATGAAATGGTGCACGCCAGATCTTTAGAAATGGTGAGTGGCGATCTCCCGTTTCCCTCCAAAGAAAATCCGGAGGGAAAAGCCACGGTTGAGGATGCCACCAAACGTGCGACTCTGGTAAAAGTATGTCTTCTTCCTTTTGAAGTCGATAAATCGATGTGGAGAGAGAGCTTGGGAAATATGGAAAAATTATGAGCCATCAGAGGAACACCTGGGGCTCGTGTTACTACCCGGTGAGCACGGGGACCAGGTTCTACTGGAGGACTCTCGAATGCGATATCCCGAGTTATATTCTCATTGCTAGGGAGAGAGCATTAGTTTATTATAAAGACCAGAAGATTACATGCTCAAAATGTGGTCAATACGACCATGTTAGAATCAAATGCCCCCAAATCATCGGAAACACCCAATATTCAGACGCCCTAAAGCAGCGAACGACGGACCCAAGGGAAGACAAGGAAAGTGCAGCAGAAATAGCAAACCGTGAGGAGGCTGCAGCAATGGAGGTGGAGCCGACATCATGCCCAGCCCAAATTATGGACAGGATCGTCATAGAGAGCGCCGAGGAGGAGACGGAAGGGAGTGAGACTTCCGGGGAGTAAGAGGCCGGGAATCCGAAGAAACGGAAGAGAAGAAGGAGACGCAGCAAGAAGAACGAAAAAGTAGTGCCTGACCGACTCTGTGAGTCGCCGAATAAACAAACGACAGCCGAAAATGATAAACACCCGAAGGAAGAGGATGACGCGGCCACACCGTCCTTCACTACTCCGGAGACGGAGCTAAAGGAGTTGGAGGCAGAAATGAAAGAAAATGGGGCCGATGCAGCTCAAGCAGGGGCCGATGCAGCTGAGATGGGTGGAATGGGCAAGGGGGCCTCTACCAAAAAATGGGGCATAAAAGAAGAAAACGTCCAGAGAAGTGGAAGGGGAGGGAGAGGGCAGCCAGATGGAGGAGGTGGAGCTGAAGGAGTTGAGGGAAGAAATGAAAGAAAATGGGGCCGATACAGCTCAAGCAGGGGCCGATGCAGCTCAAGCAGGGGCCGATGCGGCTGAGATGGGTGGAATGGGCAAGGGAGCCTCTACGCAAAAAAATGGGGGAAAAAAGAAGAAATTGTCCAGGGAAGGGGAAGGGGAGGGAGGGGGCAGCCATACGGAGGAGGTGACGATGGAAACTCAACAATCCTATGACCCTGAACACCCCAAAAACCTGAAATTCTTTTCATTTCCGATACGGAGTTGAATTTCAGATACGGAGATAGCGGAAACCACGCAAGGAAAGTTCTGGACACAAAAAGAATCACGCCCCTGTTCCAATACGAACGAGGAAGACATGGCCATGAAAGGAGCGGAGGAGAGGATCAACCATATGCAAAAAAGGAAGTTGGAACAATCGCTAAATAAGATGGGACTCAGAAGCAGCAAAAACCGTGAGAAAGCAGAACTATATTTAAAGAATCAAGAAAATCAAACATTTTTAAATAGCTTTAGACTTTACAAAAACATTATGAAAAAAGAGGGAATAACAAATGCCTTTTGGCTTCCCTTTTCTCCTTTTGTGATAACTCACATTCTTTGCTTTGTAATTTCTTTTTATTGCTTCTCTATTATTTATATGAGGATAAAATTAGTATCTATTAATATAGCAGGTATCACTAACCATGTAAAGATAAATATTCTAAAAAATATGTTTAAAGATATAAACGCAGACATAATCTTTCTACAAGAATATAGAGAAGATCTTGTATGGCAGGACATAAGATACACTGTAATTACTAACCACGGTGACTCCCCCCTAGGTACAGCGATCATGATAAAAAACTCTTTGAAAGCCAGAAACATACGATATCATGAATCGGGGAGAGTTTCCACTCTCATAGTAAATAACATTCACTTTATAAATGTTTACGCTCCATCAGGGCACGAAAAAACAAAAGAAAGAGATGAGTTTTTCTCGAACACCATCCTCCCGTATGTAGTCGGCTTTGCGGGAAACGCAATTTTAGGAGGAGACCTAAACGCTATTTATAGGAGAGAAGAGTGACGCCAACGAAGATAATATTGAATATAAAACCTGCAAATCCCTGAAAACATTAATTAATAATATTAAAGCAATAGATATTAGGAAGAAGTTAGAAAACCAATCGGACCAACACACTAGAGTAGGAAAAATGACAAGAAATAGAATTGACTACTTCGTAATATCACGTTCTTTAGAAAACAAAACCATATCTTTCAAAACAATGCCAATCGCCATCTCGGACCACAATGCTTTAATCCTTGAAATAGATGTAGACTTTACTTCCTCCTCAAATAGGAAAAAAACCTCAAAAATACAGATACCAGTATTGTATATTGGCGCTTAGACACAAATATTTTACAACACCCACATATAGTACAAGAAATAGAAAAAGCAATACTGAAACAACTAAACAAAAGATTAGATACAGATCCCATATACTGGTGGGAAAATATCATCAAAACAAATATAATTAGGAATATAAAACATCTTACGCAGAAACACTATAAATACGTAAACCAAACAATAGAAATATATAGGAATACGTTGACAGAAATTATGGTTACCCAAAATAACCCAGTCAATTAAAAAAGTAAAAAGAGCTTAAGCAGATAATCTTAAAATAAGAATTAAGAAAACTAACGCCACGGCGATAGCAAAAAGGAGACTATCCAAATACATGGGATCTCGTGACGTTATCCACAATAAGGCGAACGATAGAGAACGCAGGAGGGGGAGGGGTGGATAGACTCCCTAACACGAAGAAAACATCTGAAAAACAACACGAACAACTGTTAGCGGACACAAAAGAGCACTTTGCAAGTCGCTACGGGCGGTACGAGGAGTGGAGGGAGGGGGATGCCCCCCTTCCCCCACCCCATCTCCCTCAAGTGAACGACAAGACAAGGTCGAAGTTCAAAGCCGAAATAACGGAGGAGGAATTAGACAGCATAAAACATAAGTTAAAGAAAGGGAAAGCCCCGGGGAGCGACGGAGTTCCATTCGAAATTTATTTGACCTTTTGGGGACACTTAAAAACAGCCCTCGTAATTTTCTTAAACAACATCACAAAAGAAGGCGAGCTACCTGAGAGTATGAAAACTGCTAACGTAACTCTCGTTCCAAAAACTCAAAGTGATAAGAAATTAGAGGATTTTAGACCAATATCTTTATTAAATACAGATTATAAAATATATGCGCATGTTATGGCAAAAAAAATGGAACAGCTTGCCAACGACATAATACACGAAAATCAATATGGAGGAGCAGGGAAAAAAATGCAATCGACGCGAATGTCCTAATCAGGGATATAATATTGAGTAAATTACCGAAAAAAGAAGAAAACACCTTGACACTGTTAGCAATAGATCTAGAAAAGGCTTTTGATTACATAAGAACAGAATGGATGTTCATGGTCCTCAAAAAATTGAACTTCCCAACAGAAATGATAGAAATTATAAAAACAGTGTACAAAAATATCAACTCCCGTATAAAAGTAGGAAACAACATCTCGGAAACCTTCTTTATTAAAAACTCCGTTAGGCAGGGACGCCCCTTATCCATGATTCTATTCGCAATTGCAGTAGTACCAATCCTTCTAGATATAAAAAATATCTGACTGTCGTGTATTTGACAAGAGTGTGTCAATGAGAGAGCATCAACTTCGCTTTCCAAACCAAGAAAACGCGTGACTAAATAGGCAATGCGACGCAGGGGCCAAGGTGTTTTCAATGACATTGCTCAGAATCCACATTTTAGAAGGCAGTAAAAATTATTTTTTATCTAAATAACTTATTAGAATTCTTTTACTTATCTTTTTTCTTGATGAAATAAATTATTGATTACCTGCCAAAGAGCTAAATTTGCGATGAGTATTCTACCTTCTTCATTCTTATAGTACAGCATTCTTATTTCTATTATAGTTTCAGGGAGAAAATCGCTATGGCGAGTTTTTTTCGCACCAATGCTTTGAATACCTGCGCCCAGGTATTGCAGACAAGGTGATAGGAGAGGAGTATGAGAGGAGGGATATAGAACACAAGTGCTTTACGGAGAGCCGAGTGGTACCCTTGATATAAAAGCTAAAATACCGACAAAATTATATTTATGACCATAGATACGAATGTAGAGCTTCCTAGAGATAACTTATTAAAATATATTTCCATGATATTGATATTTATAACGCACTATGAAAAAAGTAAAATAAAGGTGTTCATTCTTGGCACAAGATTGTGTTCGACTGAAGCATATTCACATTTCAATGATAGAGCTTTAGTCACTCGTACCGACAGAAAGGACGACAATGTCCGTCGTTATCGTTATGATCCAAACAACTTTTGATGTAAACTTTAATTTCCAATCAACGTATTTTAAATGAAGGTGATGTTCATTTTTTTAAGATGAATAGCGTAAACATGAAGGTGATATTCATTTTCTTCTAACGTATGATAAATTCTTCTTGATAATCCCAAGTTGAGAGGAAATTTTGATCACTTTCCGAGTAATCTAAATACTATCTCCCTATTAACAGCAGCAATGATTTTAAGAGAAATTAACATAGCAAACTCTTCGGCAGACCAAAAGGCATGACGACGCATGTAAAAGAAGATATCAAGTCCCATGCAAATGTATGTTAGTTTGGGTACCTATTTGGGCGTCCATTAATTACGTGAGGCGTTTAGAGGGGGGGGGGAGGGGAAGGGGGTCGAGCCGAGTCTCACCCGATCTCACGTGGGGGAGAGGAGGAGGTCTCGGCAAATAACACGTAATGTTTTTTCTGCAAGAAACAGTGTAGAATTGCGAGAAAACTAGGTTAAATTAAGTAAAACATATGGCTAAATTCTACACAATAATATTTATCACGGTTATGCGAACGCCATGAAGTCATATGTTTCCTTCTTGATTCGCCTCTGCCTAACGATTAAACCTTCGCACGCCTTCATCAGCATGCCCTATGACCTGTATTGCCCAAGTATACGTGGTGATCTAGAAAAGAGATGCTGCAGTACATGCGGTATCTACTTTTCATCCATCACAAGAGCTGCAGAGCACCGGCGTGAGGTCCACAGTGCACCAGCTGCACCAGCGCGCAAACTGCGACCCTCACGGATTGTCACAGGTCTAGATGCTGAGCTTCTGTGCGCAAGAGACAACGGTTTAGAATAGACAGATCAGAGCGAGGTTGAAGGAGCAGATGATTTCACTGAAAATCACATGGATATGTTGGTAGCAGTAATCATTCTTGAGACCACACGAGTCCAATTGTACTGAATTAGAACGAGTATTCTTTTACGAATTTTAGTAGTTCCTATTTAAGTATTTTATTGTTCAATTTTCTAACTGTGACTCTAGACTACGTTCTTAGTAGTCTTAAATACTAGTCTTAACAAGTCTTAAATAAAAATAATAAAGCAAATTATGTTTTTTTTAATAACTCCATCGTAATCAAGCACAGATTAACGTATTTACACTAAAAATAAGCATTTTGAAAAATTTCATGTGAAATTAGGGGGAAAGGAGGCGGGGGGTCGAGCCAAATCTCACGACATCTATCTCACCTACGGGGGAGGAGGGGTGGTCGCCTCACGTAATTAATGGACGCCCCCCTACATATGCGCCAGAGATGAAAACGGTGTCAATATACAGGTATTATCCGCGATCAACCTTATCCCCACACCATGAATCATTAGCTATAGAAATGGATGTAACTTGTACTTAGCAAAGTACTGGAGCTATGCATTTTACCTTCAATAATTTTTCCTGGATGTTGCCCGGTACATTAAAGCCATGCACATTGCTAAAATACATATTCTCTATTACTTATGCACGAGGAGCCACAATCAAACTGCTTACATTTCTCTCGAAGGCGGTGGAAACGCTTTCCCTTTCACTCAAAAATAATCGCAGATGACACCCGGTGCTCACTCCCATTTAAACGGATTGTCGTGTCGGCGCAAGGGATGTCATTTTCCGCCTCCGTGAGGCCTCACAACGCGGAGCATAGATTAAGGTAGAGAGGGTGGGGGTGGATTCGGAGGGTAAATCCCTCAATTCGCGACTTAATGTCACCCCTCCGCCCCTCCCCCTGGTCCACCGCCCACGCGAAAGGGTCGAAGGGGTGGCGATGGCAGGGGAGGGGGGAGTGGGGAGGAAGAATTCCATTTCCAAGAGAGGAGCCAGAAGAGATGAGGAGGCGACTGCACATCAGCCTCCGGCGCGCGGGAATGCGAGAGGACGGTGGAAAGGGGGTGGGAGTCGCTATCTCGGCGCTCCGAGGCGCCCCCTACCAATATCCTCCTCCTCTGCCGCCGCCGGCAGCACCGGCGGCCGATCGCAATGCATACTTCAAAAGGTAATCCAAAAACGATTTGTATTCTCCTGCCCTCAAAAACCACACCTCTCATTTTCTTCCCTTTCACTATTCCTTTTGACTATAGTATCCCAAATTCCATTCGGCGTTGTATGCGGTACCGCAGGTAGCTTTCCGAGAACTTTATAGCAGATTTGAATCTTTGACAAGGTTTCATTTTGTTCACTAGTCAAAAAAGGCGATAAAATGAAACTGACAGGTACATGCGAATCCCTCTAGGACTACACTGTATGAGATATAAATACTGTATGGTACACCTAATGCATTTTTTAATTTTTGTAATATTAAGGCAGCAGAGGCTTTTTCTAGTCACTCTTGCGACAACGTCGGTCGGTGTGATGCGTCTCGCTCAAGTTAAGATGAATTTCCAGCCTCCCAAAATCGATAACTCCGAGTAACCATTTCCCATCGATCATATAATATCTTTCACCAACGGTTAATTCCTTAAGGACAACAGTCGCCAAGAGATTTTGGAGTTCATTGAGTGTGACACTTATACGATATGATGGCACTCCTCTCAGTAAAATATTCCGGAATAAAATAGTCCCCAATCGGATTTCTGGGTGGGAACTACTGGGAGTGGTACATACAACAGTCAGGAAAGATAAGTGCAGGATAGACACATTGAGATCTTTAAAGGTGAGCGGGAGGCTGGAGAACGTGAAGATAAGAGATGGAGAGGCTAGGGGTGGATATGTATACTGGGAGTCAGCGAAATCAAGAGGGCGGGGGCGGACAAATGAATACTGAAGCGACAGTTATCGAGTGATATATTCAGACGACCAGAGGATTGTAGATGTAGGAATCATACTGAAGAAAGAATGGGGTAGGAGAGTGAAGTCAGTCTGGCAATGCAGCAAAAGACTTCTAAAGGTGAAGCAAAATGAAAAGCCTACGGACACCGTGATACTACAGGTTTACATGCCAACGTGAAGTCATACGGAAGGAAAAACAGAAGAAATTAAAGAGAAAATTGAAGAAGTCCTTGGGGTAGTGAAGGAGAAAGATAACCTTATCATAATGGGAAACTGGAACGCAGTGGTAGGAGTGGAAAAAGATGGGAATAGTTTAGAATAGTCAGGACTGGTCGAAAGAAATACCAAGGGAGCAAGACTGGTAGAGTTCCGCTGTGAGAAGAATATGGTAGTAGCTTACACTCTTGGAGCGCCATCGGCGTAGGAGGTATAAATGGAAGATGCCAAGTGATGTTGCAAATACACAAAATATACTACATACTTGTCAGAGGCAGATACAAGAACCACGTCAAGCAGTGAAAGAGCTATCCCGACGCGGATATAAACAGGGACCAAAGCCATCGACAAGGTGGGGTACGAAAATACTGGCCAAAGAAGGAAACACAGAAAGATTCGCCGCAGTCTTCGACAGAAAACTAGAAAGTGAGGATGAAATGGGCATCAAATAAAAATGGGATGAGTGAAAGAGGACAAGCGGAGAGGTAGCAGAGGAGCAAATGGTGATTAAGACAGACAACACCAAGAAGCCATGGATATCGACAGAGATTAAGAAACTAATAGAAGAAAGAAAAAATACAAGAACCCCAGAAACAAAGGAGAGGCAACCTTTTACATGAAGCTAAGGAACCAAGTCAATATAGAATTCAAGAAGGCTTGAGAGGATCGGATCGGAGAAAGAAATCACCGAAACAGTATACAAGCTAGTAAAGAAACACTTTGAAGTGAGGAAAACGAGAAGCAACAATATCAGAGATACGAACGGGAAGATATTGATAGAGGATGAGAACATTGCGAATAGATGGAAGCAATATATCGAATAACTCTAACAAAGGCCGACACCGCTGGAAGAAAACCTTATAAATGACAATAGCGAGGTTGACAAGGAAGATCGGGGCCCACTCGCATTGAGGATTGAATTTGATACAGCAGTAGAAGACCTCAAGAAAAGCAAAGTCCCTGGAGCAGTCAACGTAAACAGAGAAATCATCCAATCGCTTGGAAGTAAAGCCAAGGATAACCTGTGCGGGATGATCAAAAATAGCTACCAAAGCGGATTATATCCAGAGGGATTTCTAGGAGCGTAATGATTTAAATTTCGAAGAAGGGAAGGACAGAGATATGAGGAGGACCGGGCATTGCGTCTAGTGTCACATGCATCAAAATACTCACTCGAATAATAAGCCGAAGGATGGAGAGGAAAATGTAAGACAACATCTCGGAAAACCAATTTGGATTTAGGATTAATCTGCCCGAGAGTAATGATTGAGAAAACAGTACATGTGAACAAGCCATTCATTATATGTCGCATTCATGGACCGGGAGAAAGCCTTCGACAATGTTGACGATATGTTTAGACTACTGAAAAAACCCGAAAGAGATAATGACGACGGAGGAACTCTCTACCAACTATACAGAAAGCAAGTCGTCACAATGCGAATGAGTGACGGAAGTCAGAAAGAAGTAAAAATTTACAAAGGAGTAAGATAAGGATCTAACCTCTCTCCATCACTGTTCAACATATACTTGGAGGAGGCCGTACGAGAAGCGTAAGAAGCAGGACTGAGAGGAATGAAGATAAACGGAGAAGAAATAAACATACTCCGCTTCGCAGATGATATCGCAGTCATAGCTGGAAATTGCGATGATCTTCAAAGGTCACAAAACGTCATGGAGCATGTTTCTCCAGGAATTTAACTGGAAAACAAATAAAACGAAGACTTAAATATTATTATACGGAAGGGAGAAGCTGAATGTAGAAGTCACCCTGAGAGGAGAGAAATTAGAGCAAGTGAGTTCCTTCAACTATCTCGGAAGCACCATCAAATGGGACGGAAGAAGTAAAACGGACATCAAGCGGAGGATAGCCTAAGCTAAGAAGATGTTCATGGGAAAAAGGCAACTGCTGCGCTAAAAAAGATAGGACTACAAACTAGGAAACAGTATGTTAAAATATTCGTGTGGAGTCTGGCACTCTATGGATTGGAAGCATAGACTATTGGAGAATCTGACCAGAATAGACTAGAAGCCTTCAAAACCTGGTGCTGGAGGAGGATGCTGAAGATAAAATGGACGGACAAAATAAGAACTGATGAAGTTTACAGAAGAGTAGAAGAGGAAAGGATCATATGGGGCATTATACAAAAAAGAAGAACCAGATGGATTGGACACACTCTGAGACAAAATGGATTTGTGATGAACATAATTGAAGACAAAAGAGAGGGAAAAGTCCACAGAGGAAGACCTAGGAATAAGTTCAAGGACCAAATAAAGAGGAAAGTTCATAGGAAGAGATACCAGAAGTTAAGGGAACTAGCATCAGATTGGGAAGTGTGGAGGGCTGCAGTCATCCAATCTTAGGATTGATTGGCCAATGATGATTTATTTTTGCGTCAATCGCCGAGGGCGTTTTTTCCGGAAGAAAGGTCATCGATCCTTCAATCTCTTCTGACTCACCTCCTTACCTTAAGCTGTCATACTTTTCCTCCTCACTTTCCTCAGGAGACCTCACTGTGGTCTTGTCCACCTTCTCCCATGTCAGTCGTCCCTTTTGATATCCATTTAATCGTCTTTGGATCCGCCGAGGTCAGGACGAACCTCCGCGCACCGCAAAAGAAACTGGTGTCCCGAGGATTAGGGCTCTCCTGCTTTTGGGTCAGGGATGACAGCGACACGACTCGAAAGGTTGGTCGACGCAAGCTCAAGTCAAAGATTCAAGGGATCTCACTACTCTCCAACGCTAAAATGCGTGGACGAGAGTTTGCATGCATTTGAGAATTTTTTTGCGACTGAAAGAGAATCAAAGCGACAAATCATTCAAACAATACGACCGTTACCGCTGGCCGAAATGAGCATATTTGCACTCATAAAAACGTGATGAGAGCACTCAAAATCACCTTTACATATTTTATGCTATCTCGCAAGTTTTTCCATCAATATTATGAGAAAAAAAGATAATTCTGAATACCATTTACGAACACTCAGGACCTTTCAAAGATATCAACAACATCAGTGCGCATGCGCTGCCTAAATCATACAATAAATAAACATGAAGATAATAATGCTTTCCGCATGTTACACGAGGGAATATATGATAGTTGACAAGAGAAAAAAAAGCCAGAACCGAGAATCAATCTTCGACCCTGCATTCTTCAAGATTGCAATGGGAATCAGGAATCCTGTGTAACACAGCAGTTTGCGGACTGAAGCGGCTAAACAAAAGGTCTGTGCCTGAATTATGGTTCCCGTCTGACTTCTCTTTCGTGGCAATTTCTACGTCCAAAAAGCACGTTTAATAATCAAGTTGAGAGCGGTTTGAACCAAAACCCAGCAGGTTTGCGGACAGCAGTGTGTAACACGGAGGTTTGAGGACTGAACCGGCTAAACCAAAGGTCTGTGCTTGAATTATGGTTCCCGTCCGACTTCTCTTTCGTGGCAATTTCTACGTCCAAAAAGCACGTTTAATAATCAAGTTGAGAGCGGTTTGACCCAAAACCCAGCAGTACACACGTTGTCACACTCATACACGGGAAATGAAGACCTTCTATCTATTCCAGTCCGAATTACTCTTTTTTCATTTAATGGATTTGTGGGATGCATCGGAGGGATGAAGTCGGAAGCAGAGAAACTTTCTAATCTCTGCGAGTTCGGGTGAAGAGCACACGAGGAGAGTTTCCCACAGGATTTATTCGAGGTCCACGACTCTCACGCCGCTCCGTCCAAACACTAATCTCCTGCCCCTTCCACTCCAGCCCCACCCCGCCCCAATTTCCAGGGCCTTCATTCGGGGAGTTTGTGCGCTGCCCCCACCAACGGACGGCCCTGCGACCCCCGCCCCCTCTCCACTCTCTCACTTTCTCTCACGTATCCCCCATCCACCCTCCCTCCCTCCCTCCCTCGTGTGGCACGAGCGACGGAGGGGGTTGTTGGGCGAGAGACCCACCCGTACGTGCCTCACATCGTCACCCTGGACCCCAGAATCAATCCTCTAATGCCTCTTTCATTCTTCTATTGTGCTGCGTACCGTTGCGACGCGTCGCCTTGTGACAACCCAGCACGCTTTCACACGACTGTCGTTAACTCTACCTCAGGGTATCGTGACGAAAAAGTAATAAGCAAGCGAGGAAATGAAGATTACCACATTTTTGGGGCTTTTGGAGGCTTTCAAAATTTAAAAAACGATACATTTTCATGATTTTACACTAATTTAGAATCATCATTTGCACATCTATAGCTAAATATTTCGTACCGTCATTTATCATTTCCATTTACCACTTGCGATACCAGAAATTTACCTCTGTGAAGTGACAGTGTTACACACTACGTATCACTCTGGTCCGAACATGCGTTAACACTACGATATTAGGCCACCGTCTTACGGACGATCGAAGTACGATGGCAGTGTGAACGGGACATTAGGGACAATAACATTCCATTTGTCATACTTCCAAATCTGCATCTCTCTCCTACAAGCCGCCGCATGGGCGTGAGTTAGGTGGAGTTGAGTCACCAGCTGGGGTCAAAGTTATGAGTTGTAATGAGTCAATGTTAATTTGAGAGAGGAAGTCGGATAGGAGCATGGTTTCTATCTAGGGCATTTTTTGTGCTTGGGATGAACAATTTTTGTACCTATTTGTTAGGCAATGGTTCTCTAGTTTTATTGCTTCTGTCGGACCTAAGAATGAGGTGTTGCATCAGAATGATGTTCTCAGTGTCAAAGTGAAACACATCTGTTCTAAATTTTTCAAGCAAACATACCCTGGCGTTTGACCTCCAAGCCTTTGTCGTGTGGAAAGTTTATGGTGCCATAATCCAGTTATGCGCCAAATTGGATGAAATTTGCCAGGAATAAATTATTTGACTCGACCAGAATTCGAAACTGGATCTCCCAACTGCCGGTCAGACGTATTGGATACACCACCGAGCCATTTCCATTCCAGAGGAATTTCGACGGGATAATATACGAAAGAGATGTTTTCACCTCGAGTTTACATTATGCGGTACAAGAGAGAAGTGGCGGTGCTTATTAATCCACTATCGCGGAGAATGAACCCAATATTTTTACTTTAGAAGGACCAAAATTCAAAGATTTTTTAATCATAACATCGAACAATTGAGATTTTTTTTCAAAATACACAATACAAAACAAAATACATATATTGCGAGAGAAACTGCTAAGCATTAACTCCGCCTCTTTTAGCTAAAATGTAAATTTGAAAGAAATGTTTGATATTAAGAAAATTTCTGGGAATTTCAAAAAAATTTGAATTTTAAACGTCGAGCTGAAATAATTCTGTCAATCCCAAAAATCAATTTCATTAGTTTTTTCCTTTGAAATTCAATGACCTTCCTGCCGAGTAAATAATATCTCAGTCATTGTTACAGCTGTCAACCAGGGGGGAGTGTGCGATGGTGACAGAGAGAGAAAACAAATATATTGGGCTATGATATTATTTCCTCGATAATCGAGAAATTATTAACTGTACAACAAGTAATATCATACCTATAAACCTTAAACACTTCTTCGTAGTAACCCATAGCCCTATGAAAACAAAAGTATTGATTGAAAAACCATTGATAACCTAGCTATTTAATACGAAATTGATAAAGTCAAAAACGACAATAATCTTTTGAGGGATTAAGGTGGGAGCCCCTAGAGACTCGGAGGCTACATGCTAGGCTTAGGCTGCTTGATAAATTTAGAACTGATATTTTTCAGAGCGGCATAGAGAATATTGTCATGACTCCTCACCACATCTCTAGGTCTGACAGACGCGATAAAATAAGAGAGATACACTGCCAAACAGATAGGTACAAGAACTCATTCTTTCCACGAACAATTAGGGATCACAATAGGAATTAAGCTCACTAAATACACTCCTATAATACATGTCACCATTTTATCTCCAAAAATCTTACACCTTTACACGGCTGGTGACCTAACACCCCCTGCCACATGCCCATGCGGCGGCTCGAGGGGTATTGTGCAGATGTGGGTGTAGATTAATAAAGTTTGTAAGCGATTTAAAGATAATACCACAACATAACAATAAAAAGTAAAATAAATGATACACAGTCAATATCAAATGTAACAGTGTATGTAAATCATAAAAAAATATCAAAATGCGAAGTTACAAAAGAATTTTTAAAAACATGCATGATTGATGAATTATACATGATTGATTTATGTGGAGTGTATGGGAGCAGGGGGCGATTTTGATATGGAGAGGGAGGAAAGGGGTGTAGGAGGGGAAGATGAGGCGGAGGGGAAGGACTGGACCAGCGGCACCCGCAGTTCAAGGGAAAAAGGAGGAATATCGGCCATTCGCCGTTACACAAATCGCCAGTCTCAAGTGCGCGTCCAAGATTGCGCGTGAGGAGTGTGGCCTTCCCCTTCCCTTCTCCCGTATCCTCCGCGAGGGAAAATGACCGAGCCGACTGAATATTTCAGAAGCCAAGCCGCGTAGGGCACACGACGCCCCAGGTGAAGGTCGACCACTCGACTCCACACATGGAAAAGCTCGCCGCTGAGAACACATTCACGAATGAGGATCGCTCCGCAAGAGGGCATTCCCGCTTTTTTTAAAATTAGATCTTCAGTTTGGTCCATTTGCAAAGTCCATCAATCCGTCGTCGTCGTCAATCAAAAGGCAAAAGGCCTAGTCGCTCTCTCTTTGTAGCCAATGGTCTCTTTCTAAGGCCGTATTTTTCATTTCCCCGTAGGAGTTGCAGTTCATGATTGACATCACACTGTGAAGTAAGGGTATTCTAGGTCGTCCCCTCCTTTTCTTCCCCAACACTTTTCCTTCAATTATGTTCTTGATGAACTCGTTATGTCTTACAAAGTGACCAACAAATTTAATTTTCCTGGAGTGAATTGCTTGGTGGAGAAGCGTTCTTTTTTCACCTACATCTTTCAAGACTTGCTCATTTGTTTTCCTAATGATCCAACTTGTTTTAATCATTCTCCTCCAGGACCACATTTCGGCTGCCATGGAGTCTGTCTCTTTCTAGCCGATTTAATGTCCATACTTCACAAACATAGGTGAGCATACTCCACACGAACGTCTTTAAAAATCTCTTCCTCGTTTCAATTGACAGGTGATTGTTTACCAAGAGGTTACGCTTCCTTTGGAAAGCTTGGTTGCACCATCAATCCATTAATTATTATTCATCCTCAGATTACAACAAGGTAATACATATATAGAACATGTGACAAATAAAAAGGGCAATTCTCACAAAATATTTTACGCAAACATTCTGGTACCCTCGGTAAGTTACATCCTTTCACAGAGTCTTTTAGCAGTTTTGATGTACTTCACGTTTTTTCGAGCTCATTTTTTTCAGTAACGTACCCTGTTTTATTATGAATATAATTTAAAAATTTTGAGCGGGTGTTCTTCAATTTAGGAGATAAAAATATTTTCAAATTTTCTCCGTAACGCCCGTTTCATTGCAATGGAAGAAGTAATTCTACATTTGCATTAATTTCGCGTCTATTTTTGCATTTTTAACTTAAATTACTAATGGTAATCATACAATTTAGAAGAAAAATATCGAGTAATTCCTTAAGAATAATAAATTTTGGAATATTTTAACAAAAGCTGGACAATTACGTTCGCAGAATAATGATCTCTTCGCCGATGACGAAAGAAATTACACCATGATTCGTCTTAATGTTGTCTTAATAATGCATTACTCATGGGAGATTAAAAATTCTTATATCCTTGACCACAGTGAGTGTATGAAATATGAAGCTTAATCCATGAATTTCACTTCGATGGGAAATATTAAAATTATCTCTTTTGATGCATTCTTTTGGTCACTGCTTCCAGTTCGTTCCCACGAGTTATGCATGTAACTTGAACTGTTAGGAAAGGTCAACTTAAATTGGTCAACTACCGAGTGAAAAATTATAGAATCGTCGAGACATAAATGTCTTTGACAGGCCGTATGCCAATAGGGAACTGCACGATGGGTTTCATGCAGGCATCTTGGAAAATTTCAAAAATAACATTTGAACAGCAACTTACTAACCTTAGAGGTAACTGAAGGGCAGAGATCCGAAGTAACTATCGAGGAGCCAAGAATTTTCAACGCGATTTTAGGATCTGAAAAATAAAAGACGATATTATAAATTTTCACCTATAGTAAACTTCCTTTGTGCAAGCATAATATTGACTCGAGTCAGTGTTGCATTATTTGATCTCATGATAGATGGCGTTAGCTTAAAGCTGCAACAATAATTATGGACTTGGAATACGACACAATAGGATATTTGCGATTTTACAACGTAAGAGGAGACCGGAGCTGGTTGGGTACATTTTTATCTTTTGAATATTCTATTTTTAAATGTAACTGTTTTACACCAGGGTTGAAGTTCGCCATGTAACTATCATTTGACTTTACCGGGATTCGAACCCGGGTCTTACAATTGCCGGTCAGGTGTGTTATCCAGTTACACAACCAAGCCATCTACCTCTATAGCGAATTTCGAGGGGGGTTATGCAAACAAGATGTATATGGCGAATTTACATGGCGAATTACAACCCTGGTGTATATGCACCCGTGTGAGTGACTTCGTACCAAATCATTTGTTTATGCAATGAAGGGAAATAACTGTTTTAAATGAAATAATTATGCTAGCTTATTGAAATACTACTCATTTGGTTTCATGCCTGGGAAGAGAGCAACGGATCCTTATACCTACTGAGATAGATGTAGGAAAAGTATGGCGAGAAGAAGGAGCTTCACCTTATCTTCATGAACCTTGAGAAGGCATATGAAACTGTGCCGAGGAAGGAGATGTAAAGGTCTATGAGAATGCGGGGAGTTCCAGAGAAATGCGTCCGTCTGGTGACAGACACGTTTGAGGGAGCACACACAGAAGTAAGATCCTGTGTCGGAGTGACGGACAGATTCCTAGTGACTGTGGGCTTGCACCAGGGTTCAGCTTTGAGCACCTATCTATTCAACCTAGTTATAGATGTGTTAGTCAGAGCAAGTCAAGGAACACTCCTTTTGGGCAGGGTTGTTTGCTGACGACGTCGTTTTAGTGGAGGAATGTCATGAGAAGGCAGAGGAAACACTGCAGCGTTGGAGGCAGGCAATCGAGGAAGGCGGTCTTGAAATAAGTACCTAGTAAGATTACTGAGTACCTGTGGTCTAGTGGGAGAAGACAAATATGGAGAGGTGGGATTTCAGGGTATAAGCTGGACGAGGACTCGGGACTTTAAGTACCTTTCATCGTACATCACAGAAAGTGGAGATCTCGATAGGGAGATTAACCACAGGGCTCAATCAGGATGGATGAACCGGAGTAAGACAACTGGGGTGTTATGCTATAAGGAGATCGTGAGGAGTACAAAAGGAAGGATTTTTAAACCAGTTGTGAGACCAGCACTGATCTATGGTTGTGAGACATGGCCCATGAAGAAGAGGCGAGGAAAGATTTTGGACGTAGGGAAAATGAGGATGCTGCAATGGACTATGAGAAAGACAATGGGTGTTGTTTTGTAATTCCACCTCTTTGCGGAACGGTGGAAGATCCAATTCTCTCTCTAAATGGTTCAGATATTGGCTAGCACTGAGTTCAACGAATGTATCATATTAAAGGCTCATGAAGTTTTTCAACGTATCATTTACGGGAGGGCCATGTATTTTATGCTATTATTCAATCATAAAATAACAGTTTAATGTAACATATACACTTTTAAACATAATAGTTGTGCATGAGATAATCAAAGGTGTGCGTAAGCTGTAGGAGGTATTACAGTATATATTAACAATAAATGATTTCTAGTGAAGGAAGGAAAGCAAACGTACTATGGAATACATTTAATTAGCATATATTGGCGTACTGTAATAATCTCTACATTTATACGAATTCTTGCTACAGTGATGAATATTAAGGAAGCCTCAATTGTTGGCACAGTGAGAATTTGATAGGAGAATTTCAGTCTCAGACTTTCCATGGGAGAAAGTACACCGTCGAAGTATTTATGATAACTGTTTATAAAATGATAGTTATATAAGTTTCCTTCCAAAATATAAAGTATGAGTCGATATATTACTATAATAACTGTGTTCGGGAACAAATAAAACCCTTAGACGGAGTTAAAATACTTATTTCAGCAAAAAAAATTGTAACGGGCGATTGGAAGCAAGTGGAGGCCATTGTAAAAATAAGGAAAACAACATTCTTTTTCAACTCTAACTACTTGGTTCCCATTGGCTGGCGGCAAGCGTCTTTTTCTTTGAATCTAAAGCTCGAGTATCCTCCGACTTACATCTACTAGTGGGCATATTCTTTGCTAAATTTTTTTGTCTAATTATTTCTTTGACTCATTATTGAAAGTTTTCATTAATCGTTACAGAGAGTCTCATCCAAAAATAATTAAAACATTTCTTTTGGTATCTGTTTTCAGATTTTTCTGAAGCCAAATATTTTTCGGTGATTGTAAGCGTATGATTCGAGATCCCTCATCTGTACTACGGAAACGAACCGAAGTATATGTGCCTGATGCAATCGGTCGTCATCGCTATCCCCGTTTCCAATTTCTGTGACGATTTTTCCTTGTAGATTTTGGCTGCAACACTTCAATTACTTCAAAAATACAACTTAAGCAACATTTATTCCATTAATGCGATTTTCGTCTCCAAAACTAAAAGTTAACGACCACTTCACAATTGAACTGTCTATTTATTTCGCAAACAACCCTTGAGGGATTACGTAGTCGTGGTTTGAAGCAAATTGATATTTAATCGATAACATCCAACAAGTGGGTCTATGACTTGTGACTCTAGGCTTTGAGGTACCCTCCGAAGGTCGTTAATTTCCTTGGAAATCACTTAGCAGTCTTTCTAGATTTATATGGCACTATGAAAGCCCGTTCAAGTCGCTTCAAGTAGTTCTAATCAATTGTCATTGAAAGGCCAACTCCAATGGTCTCGAATGCGTTTTAAGCGTTTAAAATGCCGTATTCAACGTCCTTTGTTCGAGACTTCTCTAATTGTGTGAGGAGGGCTATAACAATACTTCTATATGAACTTTTGGTTGGTGGTTTTCTCTGTGGCTGATCTCTACCTAATTTGGATCTGTATGTATCTATGGTGGTGTGTTTGGATGCGTAAAAGAGTAAATGGTCAATTCCAGTACCGTAAATTCATGAAGGTGCGAATATTCTCATAACAGTACGGATTTATGAAGCCGCACTCACCCCAATTTACCTGTCTGCGAGAGTAAATCATTAATTGTTTGCAATTTTGATTCAGTCACTTAATGCGCCCTGATAGCGGTCCACTACTTGCCATTTGTGTGGCCGACCACAATTGTTTTAAACTCAAGGGTTTATGTCAATTTCTTTTGGTTTCTAAGTTTGTTCATTTCATCGCAGTGATGGTTTATGTTCATGGTTGTAATTATCTAGGTGACGCCGTTAATGTCGGCGGATCGACCTCATATAGTGTGTGTGTGTAAGGTATTTCTTGGTGATTGGTGTTATTAAATGGTTGTTAACTGCAATTTGCCACGCTTATTCTTTCTTGAACGCACTCCAACCCATAATTTAAATTGATGGGTCTCCGTCTCCGTCTCATTGGCCCCATCACAGGTTGAGGTAGCTTCCTTCACGATAAGTCAAATGACCGAGGTTAGAAAACGCTCCATTCAATCAACCACGAGAACTTGCGATCGTTTCTTTGCAGTTGTTTAACGGTAGAGGTAGCTCTTTTAAATAACTAGCACGGAGCAAGTCATCTGCCCACTGATAAGCTTCCCGGAGCACTCTCATTCCCCCTTCCTTCACCGAGACAGTGGGAACGAAGCCTGAACGCGATCATCCAATAAATGTATAACATCACCATCCATTTGAGAGTGGCGCACTTGGCGCCTAAAGGATCGAAAAAAGTTCGGAACCAACGACACTCCAAGGAGGAAAGGAGGAGAAGGTTGGAAGAGGAAGGGAAGGGGAGGGTTACAATATCAAACTGCAGTCAAATGATTGCTGTTCCAAGTTGTATTTCATTGAATATCTTAGTTAAGTTAGTTAACTCTGGGTTAATAAGGAAATAACAGAGAAGGATATTAATAACTGGCTAAAAAACAGAGGAGTATCAGCATTTTCCCAAACGAAGCCATGTAGCCGACTGGCAGTTAATGGTGAATTTGAATTTGATGTTCGTCGCCAGACGCAGTTTAAGTTTCCACGCGCTCGCACGCACAGTTGTTATGTTATCCGTAATGCACGAACATACGCCAGTGCCCAACAAGCCCCGCTTCCCCTACTTTCGACCGCTTATTTACTGAGGCTAACCCTCGCTTAGTTCTTTCTTCGAAGAATCTCATTAAGTAACAGTAACTTAAAACTCAAGCATCTATGGTGGCAATGCCTGTTAGAATGGTGTACGACGTAGAATTAATATGCTAATTACCCGTAATGCATATTCATTTGATTTGAAGCTTCCTTATTATTATCCGTAATATATGGTTTTACTTAACCTTCTAAACGAAAGTAAACGTCAATATTTAGAACTCATTTGAAAAACACCAGGATGTAAATTCACGATTATTAATATATTGGGATATTGAATATCAAAGGCCTTGTGGTAATATACATTTCCACCAGCATCAAGAGTGAAACTGGGGTGTTAATTTTTTAGGCGTACCTGAAAATGTTAGCATCTCAGTGGGCCTTTAAATTTAACATTAAACTTAATATACTACCTGAACTTTCGAGCAAACTGGAGGTCATACAGTTCTCTCTGGCTTCAGAAACAAATCATGTGGCGGCTAATTAATGGACGTAGACTGTATGAGTGTAAGCCTATATTGCATTTGAAGCCTCTGTTTACAACTAACACCTAGTGATGGTGTGTTATCAAGAAAATATCCCAAATTGACTGCTGTGAAGATACTCCGTGAGTGGCCTAATTTAATAAGGCATGAAACACGGCGTGCCAATATTCCTGGGCTGTCACTTAAATACAATCAAGTTAACCTACTTAACCGTGTTCCCATACAGTTCGAAGGTTATTTAAGAGCTACGCCTTCAATTAGGCAGTTGGGGAGATTTGGAACTGAGGATCGGGCTACAAGACTACAACGGCAAACTTTAGCCAAAAGTGCACAGTGTTTTCACTCTCCGAATGGGCTTTGGTGGAAGCCCATTACCAGCTGACGGGCCCCGTTGAGTCCTAACCATTCCCAATCCCACCCTTTCCTCTTCTTTCCCAATTCCACCCATACGCTGAGACATCAAAGCGGAGGAAGGAATAGCAGTGAACAGTGGAAGGTGCGGTGGAATTCATCCCTGCCGGATCTCTCAAGATGACTCCACATAATCGCTCAGCATTTGTAGAAAGCTTGGCGAGATAGAAACGACGAAAAACTCATCTCAGACGTGGTGCATAATTTTTTCCAAAGATATTCTGATTTGGAATAAGTTTTTCTCAAGGTAATATACAATTCTGAAGCGAAAGGCATTTCAATATTCGAAGGGATATTAAAAACTACGCTTATATTTCCGGGTCATTTCAACTCAAAATTCTTTCTAAACATGTAAGTAAAAGTGGATTTAATTTATTCCCTCCTTTCATGTTCAATGGTTTTAGAATGAACAATAATCAAATAATATTTTAAGGCGAGAATATTTAATCTTCATAATGTTGACAGAGAAAATAAATGTGCCAAATCACGATCACGAATCTATTAACCGTAGTTCTGACATCGTATCACCGCTTCTAACTCGTTTCATTTATTCCTTATTTCATTAAGGCATATTACGTATTATAATCCAGTTATGAATTCACATGCTAGAGTTTCTTCATGGTGATTTCAAGCGTAGCCTCATTATTCCAGGGAGTTGCATCTCTTCGGGAAAGAGGAAAGAGGCGCAGTCATTTTCTATCCTCGGTATAGCTAAAATAGAAAAAGCAAGTTTAAATTCCCTCTTTCTGATGGAGGCATTGGATTTCAGATCAATTGCAGCATTTTATGTCAACGTATTCAGCAATATTTGACGTTCGGCCATTTTCATCAACCCGTTCAAACGAGGCATAACATCGCTTCCAAGAGACTTTTCCTCACCATATTATACAGTTAAATTGTGTAAATAAATTTTTCGTTATCTGAGGGTAGAGAGGAATCTTTCTCTGAACCACCAAATTTAAGTATGTTTCTGTTTCGAATCCATGTAGAAAATAAGTATTGCACACTGCCACAGTTATTTATTGTAAACTCACTGAATTTCTTATATGTGCGTATTTCAGTAAGAGGGCAAAAGATGAATCTCTATGAAACCATTACACTGAATATATCATACCGAACAATTAGATTCACCATTTTCCCGCTCACATGCTCCTTTAAATTCTATTGTTCATCGCCTCACTTCACATCCCACTCAATCTCACGATCATTCAAGTGGACTTTTGTCCATATCCGCTAGCAATGGCTTATACAATCAAAGAAAAACAATGCAAATTTAATAACAAAATTCTTCGTAAAAAACCATATTACTTAGCTACAAAACATATTTCTCCCACACAAACAGTAAGACCCTCAAATACCAAGTGGTGCTATATTCCGTTTCTATGCAAAATTCCTAATGGGATTTCGACCCGCATTCCCATATCCCTTAAGGCAGGATTCTACATTCCCCTAACCCTTTCGAAATGTTTAGTAAACGGAAAAGAACAAGTGGATAGATTATTCAGGTCAGGTATTTACAAAATTAAATGCAATAGTTGTAAGATACCTTACATAGGTCAAACAGGATGAAATTTCAAGACACGCATCAAAGAACACTCACAAAGTTACTTTAATATGGATACCAACACTCAATTTTTCAAGCATCTGCTGGGTAATAATCACGTCGGTGATTTTATTCCCGAAATTTAACATGTTCTACCAAAAGGCTTAAAGATGGAGCTTTGGAGCAGATGGAAATTATGCATGGACAGTCAAGCAACCTTTGCAATCGAGTTTCTTTTCCCGCACCCCTCCTCCCCACTAGCTTTCCGGAAGTATTTCCCTTCTCACAGGCCCCTCACCTATGATCCCCTGCCTCTCCTCCCAAAGATTATTTTGTTCTCCCAAGTGGTACAGTAAAGTACACTCAGGTACAGTAGCACTATCGATACTAATTGCAAAACTGTCTTCTCCTACACAAACACCTTATCTCTTGCAATTTATTTTTTTTATGAAATGCACACGCCTTAGGTCTGTCATCAATTCTTATTTGTTATAAACAACAAAATTGTTGATCTCTCAAAGTGCGATGAATAGCAATATATTAAAATAGCTTCTGAGGCGAATTCCAATCATCAAAAGTTAGGAAAAATTTATTTATAATTATTTTCCCTTGCAATCTTGTAACACTGGCACGGTCCTCCCAGTATCATGGGATTCAAGGATATCTTTAAACGCCAAAATTTACGCCACGAGCATTTAGGACCCTAGTCATAAAGGTTTCACCAAAAAAATTAGTAAAATACAAAGGAAAGCTATACGCTTAATTAAAAACTGCTACGAGTGAATATATAGTGTCTCACAGCTTTTAGAGGGATTAAGGTGGGAACCCCTAGAGACTCGGAGGCTACACGCTAGGCTTAGCTTGCTTGAGAAATTTAATACAGGTATGTCTCAGACCGACACGGATAATATTATCATGATGCCATATTACATTTCTAGGTCTGACAGAAGCGATAAAATAAGAGAGATACATTGTCGAACAGATATGTATAAAAATTCGTTCTTTCCGCAAACAATTTGCGACCACAATAAATACCGAGCTCCACTTAATACACTCCCATAATACGCGTCACAATTTCACCTACTGAAAACCCTATCCCTTACATCTTTAAATGGCTAGTGGCCTAACACCCCCTGCCACACTCCCATGCGGCGGTTCGCGGGGTATCATGTAGCTGTAGATGAAATTTCACGTTTATATGGTGACGTATAATAAATGCTGAATGCTATTTTTTCGATCAATCAATATAGCAGAAAAAGCAGCTGAAGTCGGCACTTAATGATCTATACTTTTGTAATATCCCCCGCGATGATGCAAGTCATTACTTTCTTATTTTCAATGTAACGAGGCTTTTTATTTTACAGTAACTTTCTTTTGATTTGCTCAGTCAAATTTTCTGTAAAATATATTATGGGCTTTTATCTAATAATCTAAATATTGATTTTGTTCATATTTTGAAGTATTGCACAATCAGATATAATGTAACACGATATTTCATCGGAAACACAACTCAATTCAAACCCACAAGTCCACAGTCACGGTAAATCTGTCCGTTACTCCCACACAAGATCTTACTTTACTATTCTTCTTCTCCCCATACCCATCCAGCATCTGTCTCAGAAGGTACAAGGCATCTGTTGCTCCATTTCCAGGCACGGTACCAAATTGACCTTCTCAGACAGCTGTCTCATCTCATATTCCTTTCCATGTCCATAATCCTTTTCCACACCTTCATCGTATGTGAGTTGGTTTAATACCCCTATAGTTTGTCCTGGATATCTCCTTTTCCTTTGTAGATTGGCACCAGCATCTCTCCCTTATAGACTCCAGGGATCCTCTTAAAGGTGTGCACCTTACACATTAAGTCCCACGGCATGCCAATTCCTTCCTCTCCCGAAGCCTTCTACGTCTCCACTGGGACACTATCCGGACCCGCTGCTTTACCGTTCTTTGATTTCCTTTTGAAGGCCTCACGCACATCCTCTCGACTTAGTCCAAGTGTTACATTTACACTCTCACACATCCTTCGTATTACCTAAATTTTGGTTATTAAAAGATGGGCAGCCGCTGGTGAACAGGCTACAGGCAGGCATGGTTACGTGTTTGTAAGCTTTCGAGGCTTTTCACGAACTCCTTCATTATCCTTAGGGTTTTCCGTCAAGTGAATAAGCATTGAAACTAACTTTACCATTGAAACTAACTTAAATTGAATATTACATTTAAACTAAAAATGTTGATACTTTGTGACATTTCCCTCACAAAAAATACTGTCCAAATAATATGAACAAGAAAGTCAATACCACAGATTTGTGGGCATCTGGGTGCTCTATCTGTTAAAATGCGAAACATTTCGGGCGTTCTGATTTATCGATCATTTTTAATTATCCTTTTTAACAAATATGAGAATAGGATGACAGCTCTCTCGACTACATTAAACTCCGCAATTCAACTTTCGTAAAACGTAACACTCTAGCTTGTATTTCAGAAAGCTCTGACATCCCTACTTTTAATCTTTAAAACATCTTCTGGGAGTACGTAATATAAATCCAAAGAATCATTTTGAGAAGACAAGAAAGCCTCTAGGGGTTAAAATGAGGACTTTTCATGGCTTTTTCGCCAGGATTTACGCCGTCATGGAGGGTAGCAACTCTTTTTATTTTAGGTAAATGTCGGCTTCCTTCTCACCAACAAAATTATATTCACCAAGTTTTAATTAACGTATCGCCTCAAAATTCTCGTCACACCTGGCGAATTCTTTTTTAACTAAAGGCTACCCCTAACTGCTGCAATCAAATGGTCCTGTTTTCTGCTATCTCTTAAGGTAGTCCGAACGAGATAGTTCCCTTGTCATAATAGAGACCATATTCGAATTATACATTTGTATTCGAATTATACGTTTTAATTTCACCAGCAGTAGGACACATCAATTAAATATTGCATTATTAATGGTGCAATAATATAGTTTTATATGACAGAAATTGTAATTAATTAAATGAAAATACCTAAAAAGTCTTTAACTTGACACTTTTTTCGCGCGGTGCGTTTGAAAATCCTTCAAAACGGAAGGTTTTATTGTGACCCTGAAGAATTTACTGCAGTGACAATATGAATAATTTTCAAATATAGTTGAGAAAACATACAAACTACACGCTGTTAATTTTTATGGCATGTAAATGTTAGAAATACCTCAATTTGTAAATAATGACTCTCTGGAGTGCATACACGTACCATATCCCATGTAAAAGTGCTGGTATTTTTTGACAAATATTTCCAAAAGTAATGGGGTTAGGGGTTGAATTTTTGGTGCCATTAGAAGGGTGAAATATATTTCTTTAAATTGAGACAAATTCATTGATTTCTAAGTATAATGATATTTCGCTCAAACTACCTTAAACTGCCGATAATTTTCCGTCGCCATCAGTTCTAGTGCTCAGTTCAGGTACTGTAACATTGGTCTTCCTCTATCTTTCTTCCCGAGCACCTTCTCCTCCATCACTTTGACAAAAGATCTATTGTATCTCAGGTGATGTCCTAAAAATTTTATAATTCTTTTTGAGTAGGGTTCTCTTTTTTCATTTATTTCCATTAAAACCTCTTCATTACTTTTCTTTTCCGTCCAGCTTCTCTTAAGCATTCCTCTCCAAATCCACATCTCTGCTGCTTCTAATTGTTCTTTTTCCCGTTGCCGGAGGGTCCAACTCTCGCTTCCATAGAGCAAGGTACTCCAAAGGAATGTTTTCAAAAACACTTTCCGAGTTTCGATATTCATATGCTTGTCTTTTAGAGGATTTCTCTTATCTTGGAAGGCCTGTTTTGTTATTTCCACCCTTTTCTTTATGTCTGCGCAACATCTGCTATCCTCAGTAAGCATACTTCCTAAGTAGCAAAATTGTTTCACTTGTTCAATTTCCTCATTTTCTATTGAAATTTTGGGTTTTCTTTCAATGTTGCTTTTACTCACTATCATCAGTTTTGTTTTCTTGGGATTTATTTTTCATTTCTGTCTCTTAAGCGATGAGGATATAATAGTTAACATTTTATTGATTTGTTTAGCAGAGTCCCCTATTACAGCAATATCGTCAGCAAATCTAATACAGTTGATTCTCACGCCGTTTATTTTCATCCCACTTGTTTTTTCTTTCATTTTATTTATACTTTTTCGAAAGAATCAATTGAATAAAAATGGGGAAAGCGGACACCCTTGTCTAATTCCTTTCCTAATTTTTGCCCTTCCTTCAACTCCATTTTTATTGATGCTTGTTTCTTGGTTTTCATACAGTTTCAATATTAATCTCCTCTCTCTCTCTCCAGTCTAACCTTATTATTTACAAGGATTTAAACAGTAGTTTCCAATCAACTGTATCCAATGCCTTTTCCAAGTCCATAAATACCAGAGATAATGTCCTGTTCATTTCTAAAAATCTTTCCATTATTACACATGCTGCTAGTATTACATCTCTAGTGTCTTTTCCACTTCTAAACCCATACTGGTATTTACAAATATGCTGCTCCATTTTCCCTTTTACCCTGTTTTGCAGTATATAAATTCAGTTTTTCAGCATTTTTGATCAATATGTTAGAAGCGTGGAGTGGAAGAGATACTGTTCTGTGATTAATAAATTCTATGGCTTTAACTTTCTTTGGTATGGCTATGGTAATGCTTCTTGTAAAATCATCTGGTAATCTACCTTCGTCATAACATTTTCTGACAACGTTAATAAGTTCCTTCTTTTCTTCCCCTTCTAAATTCTTGTGCAGTTCAGCAGGTACCTCGTCCACCCCTGCTGCCTTTCCCCCCTTAAGACTTTCCAGGCAAACTCAAAATCATTAACGTTTATTGATAGACCCAATGCATCCTCTCTTCATTTCCTCCTCCTCCCCAATAAGGTAGTCTTCGTTTTCTCTATATTCTACGCTGTAGAATTCTTCAATGTACTCTTTCCACCTTTCCACTACTTTTCCATTGTCTATCAATAAATTCCCTCCTTATTCCTAATTTTATTTGATTTTGTTCTAGGTTTGGGCAGAAGTGTTTGTATCTTTGAGTAAACTCTATCCTGCCTGCCATCCTCTTTTTACATCATCTTCTATATCCTCCAATACCAGTTTGGTCCATTTCTCTTTCTCCTTTCTACACAAACATGTGATTTCGATTTTTATTTTTTTGTATGCCTTTACTTTTCCGTTTTTCCTCAACTGATTCCTTCCATTTATTAATTCTAGTATGGCTCATATGTGCAATATTTTACCCAACCAAATATTTAACTCTTCTAGTAATAGGAAGCGGTGAATCCTGTAAATCGGGTTTCTTCTCTCCGCAGTTACTCCGCTTCACAAATTTGGGATATAAAAATTACTTTTTATTTGTTCAAAATGCATGAAATTTCTTTAAATATGTCAACGAAAGTCCTTAGTTACAAATTTCAACAGAAATTGATGCATTAGCAGTACTGTGTGTTTTGTGTGACTAGTTAAGAAATAGAATCTCTGTTCAGTTTGTAGTATTTCAGTAACTTCGCCATTTGGCGTGATTTCTCTCCACAGAGAGAGAAAAATTACTTATAATTTCTTGAAGTTTTTGCAAACTGATTTGTATTATCCAAAAAAGTGGTCCATTCTGATGGAAATCCTATACAATTTATGGAATATTTGTCGCGTAAAAAACCAGCAAAAATGTATAGCTTTATTACTCATGTTGAAAATTAAATCTGTAAAGTATTATCAATATTGATATACTGTATTATGGACAATAAAAATCAAAATATTGTTTGTTAACTGTTGACGAGAGTAAAAACATGAGAATACGTGATTAAAGACATTCCAAAGTATGGAAGAACGTCATGCGGCAAATATTATGAAACTTTTTTCTTTTTGTTAAAGTTTGCCCGCCTCAGTTGAGCAACGTTTTCTCACTGTATGTACTTGGTTTTTTTCAGAGCATGCCCCAGGCAATTAAAACTTGTATCTATCCATCTATCAAAAGTCTTTCTAGAGAACGTATTTTCTGATATGAATCAAGAATGGTCTGATGTAAGGAATAGGTGCTCAACTACACTAATGAAATCAGAGATTCTAATTTCTATATATTTGAGCACTTCAAGCAGTAGCACAGAGTGTAATGATTCTTTGAAAATTTTAAAGAAAAGACCAAACAATATTGTGAGCTATTATAATTATGAATATATGTTATAGATTAGCAGTATAAAGTTAGGAGTATAGGTTTAAGGTGTGAAAATTAATTTAGAAGCCATTGTTAATTAATTAATCCCTAGCCAGTTTCCACTGATTTAAAATGTCTCATCCATAATTTCTTTTCGGTATCCTTCAATTTACCTCTCCTGTATTTTGTGTTGTGATTGCTCCGAAAACCCTGGATGCTTCCAACCACGAACAATATCCCCCTCCATCCGTCTAGTTTCACCACTTAAATCGGTTATAGTGTTGCTACTTTTCCAGTTTCTCCCAAACGATTGAAATTGCATGATTTGTAGTCAAAAAGTTTACCCTTCCAATCACAAATTTTCTCAAAATATTGTATTTTGAAACATTTACCGATTGTATATATCTGCAGCTGTAACGTGAATCCTTTCATATAAAAAATTCTGAGGGATTTTTTTTCTAAAAGAATGCTGTTCCTGTATGACCGCGGTTACAACTGTAACCCTTCCAAAAACCATTGCGATATAAAAGGATAAAAGTTGGAGCCACGAACACGTATAAACTTCACTTTTTTATGATATAATTTTTGAGAATATTGCTCATTGAAAGGATAAAAACTCCGTCGTATTGGATCAGTCATTTTTAGGGAATTCATATTAGTAGTTTTCAACATTGATTACCTCATGACACGAAATTTCACATCGATTGTACGCGTGTTTTGGCCATCTTTTTGTATCAAAGTTCCACATATGCGGCGGCGTGGAGAGTGAATTTCTCTGGACATTCAGCGGAGCTGGCTATACAATTATATATATACCTGCAGAACACAGTCACTTGCTTTATTTGATTCTTCTTTACGGTAAAATGAGGAAGCGAATTCTGTAATTTTATCTTCGGGCAAGACGTTGAGGATATTGAAAATGGATCTGAGATTTTTTAGCGGCAATGAAAGTTTTTGGTATTACCTTACTGAGATCTCTAATTTTTCCCCAGCAAATATGACCCAATGCTTTTTTCAGCTGAGTCGAGTTAATGATAAAATACTTGCTTAGCGTCGATGAAGACAGCGTTCGGCAGATAACCCCTCCATTTGTGTAGAGCGATCAATTCAAGTTTTCCAAGGATTTTAATCTTCCGAGGGAGGGTTTTTCATGGCTCTCTGTCAGTTCAGCGAAAGAGAACACAGGAGGGCGATGATCGTGTCCCTTTGCGAACGGACGGGGAGCCTCATTAAGTCACCGCAGTCCTTCACTCGACTTGCTTAATGAATATGGATGAAGTTTTAGCGCGTATTGATTGAAAAAAACTCCACAGCTGCTAGAATACATGAATGAATTAAAGGTTAATGGAAATGGAATCATTTTTATAATGACTAGATCGAAGGGAATGTTAGAAGATGTCGATGTAAACGGTAAAATCACGGTGGAGAGTTCAACTTTTGGAAAGTAACGAATATTGAAAAAATCAAACACAACTCGAGTGCGGCGATGAAAAAAGCAGCAACTCATCACGTCCTGAGTAGAGGATCATGATTCCGATGAATGAATAACCTTCGCACCAACTTAAAACGAAAAGGGAATGTGTTACCCCCAGAGGTCTACTCAATTTTTTCTCACGATTGGTTTCTTGTGCAGGATGAATACCGGCTAGTGAGCGTAGGTGTTGTTTTTACCTTACGAGAGAGTTGAAAGCCAGCTCGTTCCTTCATCATTCGCATCCACGTGTGATGCTCACCTAGGATGCGATTCAACCCACGATCGTTTGTTTAGCCAAGAGGAGAGCAACGAGCTACCCGACCAACAACTAAGGTTGGAGGTAGATTTCTCGGGTTTCCATCTGGGTCAAAGGACCTTTGACTCGGATGGAAACCCGAGAAATCTACCTCCATAGCATACACCGGGAAAGCCTGAAATCATTCAACAACTAAGGTTGTTTGGCCAAGATTTTTCCCTTGATTTGAGTTCTGAACCACTTCAGACCTGAAGAAGGGAGCAGGAACGCTTGCGAAACTGTCGTCATGAAAATGACTCAACGCGGAAGCTATCCCAAATTATATCATGGATCAGAAACACCCGTGGAAGCTTTCACAAGACTTAGCCCTTGTCAAAATGGAGTACATTTTGAAATATTGTCATTTAATATCGGTAGCTATCAGAACCTGACTAAAATATTGTGATATCCATGGCGCAAAAACATACTTTTTAAATAGCTGAATTTCTCATTAATTAAATAAATATCTCCATGTAACTATTTTACTTAAATAATTTACTCACGCCGAACCGTGAAAAATGCCTTCACAATGGAGGTTTTTCCCTCTCCAGGAGTGAGCGATATGCGTGCGAAAAAAAGGGTGGAACTAATGGTGAGGCTTGGGCAATCTTAAGCAAAATGGTCTCTAATTTTATTCTTCAGCTGAAACAAAACGAAGTCCATTTTTACGTGTTCTCGATAAAACATCCTAGGTCAACTACAATATGGATTCAGTTTAAGAATATAATACCTATCCCATGAAATTATTAGCATCACTCTTACCTTATTTTCCTCCAACGTCAGTAATAAAAACTCGAGGTAGAATACGAGAGGAAAATTCCTGCACGCCAACAGAATTATACCTTTTGTTTAGAGTAACATTTTTGATGAGCGACCTCCTTGAATTCGATTTCCCAGTCAGTCTGTGCCAAAGATACCAAAGCACGGGACGAGGCAAAAGAAAGGGGAAGAAGTGTAGAGGAGCTCTAAAAATCACGGTTCAAATGTATGAAATTTTTACAACCGTCAAGAAGCTACCGATAATCAGAACGTACCGTAGCATAAAACATTCTGGTACCGAGCTTAAAGTGGATAGACTGCATTTATGTGAGAGAAAATTATCCAGACATTGAATTCTGTTTTTCAAACATGAGACACGAGAGCTTGAACGGGAGAGATGCATTCAGCCTGACTCGATCGAGTGCCCGTCCGTCATCCGCTGCGTTGCGCTTTCACCGCCAGTCGCGCGTGAGCCTCACTCCACATCCATTCTCGCAACCGGCGTACGAATTCGAAATAGTGGGTACTTGAGATAAGTGAGTCCGTGGCTGCGATGGAATCATATGCGAAACGACCCGAGAATACAGCGACATTATAAGGATGACTGACGACGGTTCCGGACGGCCAATTGTCATTTTCTCCACACAACCATCTCCAGAATGAAAGGAAATTTCCAAAATTCTGCATTTATTTCAAATGAAATACTCCATCTCACACATTGGCTTATAATCATGGACAGGCACGTTATACAGACATCTTGTCACTGCCGAGAAGTAATGTTTATTTTTATAGTTAATTTCTTTAAGTTTGTACTCACACAGAAATTAAGCGTAAGTTAAAACCTCCTTCTGTGGAGGACGCCCGTAGATTCATTCAATTATTGACATCTCTACAAAATGAAAGAGGAATTAGGGTTCAATGCTTCAGTATCAGCAGCTATGAAATGATTAGTACGAGAAGGGTTTGTGAAAATGGAAAATGTAGGTCAATCATTCACAATTGTTATAAACAAATGATAAAAATAAAATTAATTATACGTCTCGGAGTCATAAACATTTTTTGAATGAATTTCATTTTTTGAATTTTATTAAATGATAATCAAGTATTGGGAAAGAGCGAGGCATACGTCCAGGTGGACAAAGAGAATCCAAATATTGGTGATTCATATTTATAAGATAGAGAAGACGCCGAAAGACGCAAGTCGTGTCTCCCAAAGATTATTGACGTACTGCGTTTCATTAATAATAGCAGGAGAATCCTTAGTTCCTTGCTTAGGTTGGAAGAACATGCACTGCGTCCCAACTCAAAACAGGGTGTGCCCCAGCTTCAGGTTTGTTATGTTAACCTTAGGTCTGATGAGGAATCCGTACTTGATATCTTTGTAAGCTCATACAAGCCCTAGAGCATTGAATTCGCCCGTCACAAAAGAAAGACGTCTTTTTGGTCGAATAGCTCCCTGGAAGTGCGCAGTGTACATTTTATAGAATTCTGAAATTTAAAATTTACGCAGACTCTTTAGATAATGTTATTAAATTAACACTTTTTCATGATACCTCTACAGAAACTGAAATAATCAGGACATGCTAAAATAAGATTTCAAATAGCTCCATTTGCTGCTTAAATCTTTGATCTGTCTTCTAATTCGGGTCATTTTCTCGACCACCCTTCTGTAATCAGCTGTTGGGAAGTGGGCTGACGATGAATGTCAAGAGATGACACAGGAGCAATTGGTGACTAGATCAAATGCTGACAAGGTATCATCACCAAAGTGACAATGAGAAATTGCATGAGTTTTGATAGAGGTTCAATTGCAAGAATTGGTACCAAGGAAGAATTTTTATGATCGCAATAACTTGCAATTAAGTATTTTTGAAAGCTACAACAAAAAAATTGTTACTCAAAGTCATCGAAAGAATGTCATTCTACAATATGTTATTTTATTAATGAAAATTGGCCATTTTACACAATATAAAATTTAATGCCTTAATTAGCATTAAAGTTCACATATTGTGGAAAATTGCCAATTTTCATTAATTATGTCATTCCACCAGATTACGCCTGAAACGTCTCTTTTTAATACGTTTTTGTAAAGAGACGTCTTTTTTGCCGGGTGACCTGACTTTTTAAAAACTCCTTTCTTGGTAAAAACATATCCTTGAAAAGAGGCACATTGAGAGGCCAATGAATCCAAATATTAAATCTGGCAAAAATTGTAAATGCTAGAATCGACTGATATGACATGATCGGTACAAGTAATCTCTCAATTCATAACTAATAATCGAAACTCTTTCTCCATTTCATCCAATTATAGAAAGGGGCCCTTCGTTCAAGTCACGCTAATGAGGGAATTCGTTCGAAAGACGTTCCCATTACTAAGTTCTCCGCCATCCGTGGCTAGTTATGCTATCATTTAAATGACTCATTGATAGGCTGGAGACCAGTGATGATCAATGAAGCTAAGCCGGGTTCACTGACGTGATGTGCCGTGTCACGATGAACCAACAAGTCCTCAAAATTGCGAGTGGTGCGATAACTGAAGCGATTCCAGGATCTGGAGAGAGATTAAGAGAGGAAGCGATGCAGAAAAATTGTGAGAGTGCCTTCGGCCGATAACGCCGTTTGAGACCTACACGATTCAATAAAAGTTTATATCAGGAGTTTAACACGCAGCCATAATTCAACTTATGTTATTTCATCGTAATTAGGAATATTTTTGGTCCTCGCTTTCAAAGCGTTCTCACTTGCTTCATTTTTCTTAATCCTCCTCATGATATAAAAATCAAACAAAATACCATTAACTCTGAGAAAATTAACACATAATTATCCTTCAAGTAATGACTTTAGCAAATTGTGGAAGTGTAAAGACAATGACATGAGCAGTTGCAGTCATTAGCGATAGTAATCGGTGTCTTTAATGGCTCTGAACCAAATTGGTCATTCCCTGCTCTGGCGTCGCAGCTTTAAGGTAGTTCGAGCGAAACATCATTTTACGTAGAAATCAATGAATTTGGTCTCATTTTAAAGAAAAATATCTCAAACTTCTAATGATACCAAAATTCAACCCCTTACTACATTAATTTCCGAGATATTTGCTAAAAAAATATCAGCCCTTTTACATGGGAAATGGTACGTGTATGCACTTCAGAGAGACATTGTTTACAAAATGAGGTATTCTAACTCTTAAATGCCGTAAAAAGCGTGTATTTTGTATTTTTTCTTAACTATTTTTGAAAATTGATCATATTGTCACCTCAGTAGATTCTTGGGTATCACAAAAAAACCTTCCGTTTTGAAGGATTTTCAAACGCACCGCGCGAAAAAATGAGTCAAGTTAAAGACTTATTTAGATATTTTCATTTAATTACTTACCATTTCTGCATTATTAAACTATATTATTGCACCATTAATCATGCAATATTCAATTCATGTGTCCTACAGCTGGTGAAATCAAAATATATAATTCGAATATGGTCTCTATTATGACAAGGGAACTATCTTCCTCGGACTACCTTAAAGAGATGTCTCTCTCACTCCCTAAGTCCTGAAACTTTCAACTAGCGTCTCATCATTTTAATAATTTTTACCGTTTCATTGAACACTATACAGTTATAATTAATAAAAATTAATGAAATATATTCGCCAATATGCACCCCGTCGGTAAAAGTTTATGATTATCAATCATTACTCGGATATGCCGAAGGACTACATGAGAGATATGTCAGCAAGATTTCGAATAAAATCCGCGATGAAACTCTTTGACTCTTCAGAAGAGTTAAAATGAGTGAATGTGTTCCAATACACAGATTACCAGAATTGATTTCCCCACGCCGGTCATCACTCTGTATCGCAAAATGCTCGCACGCTGACAGCAACATTGAACGCATCTATTCAAAGCGCTTATTATTTCATGCATTTTATTTCCCTCGCCACCAAGACAAGGGATTCACGAATGAGGAGCGATGAAGTAGCAGGCAGAAATGTATTTTATCAACTAAAAAAAAGGACAGATGCAAATGTTCTCTTAACTACAGACCCACGTGAGTAGACGCAGACGAGTTCTTATCTAATTTATTCAGGGGCGGGCATTATCGGGGCGAGTGGGAATGCCAGGGCTGCTGCTGCATTCCACCAAACTTCCAGAATTTCCATTTGCGCGACCTTTAAAGGGATCTTCGTTTTATCTCGAGAAGCGACAACCCCGGCGCCACACGTGGGGAAAATACTAAACAGCAAGAACAATCGCGTTCCTTTGAATCTCACTTAATTCACTCACCTTCGCCGCAGCCTCGACCTCCGCCTCGCATTCAAAAGGTAAATGAACACGAAGAGGAACCTTTCTTCCACGGGCCGCTCTACGTGTTCCAATCGCTATGTTCCTGCTCGGAAATTCCTCATTCAATTAGATATACCTTTCCAATTCAAGAAAAGATGCCGCATGTCACCAATGCACTAAACTCGCCAAACCGTCATATTCTCCTAAACGCTAATTACGGTCAAAAAGTTGGCGGATAGTTATTTTTTATTCATTCATGGAAAAAACGTGCCCCCAATGCTGACGTCTATCATAAAATGGCGTTCTGTAGTGAATATCAAATTACTTGTCCCGACTGTATCAAGTGATGAAATTGTTCTGCAAATAAGAAAATAACAAATTATGAGTAAATAAAGGAGTTTTTAGTGGAAAGCAATGACCACCCTGAAGAAAAACTATGTGGCATATTTAACTTATACCCATGATAGTATTTTTCAGCCATTTCGAATAGAAAATTAGAAAAAAGACATCTAGTAACAATATACAAAGTAGGTCTAAGGGAGAATGGTCCATGTCTTTTCTCGTGTGGGTACTATGAAGACGCGATAAATGATTCCTGAGGGTGAAACAATTAACCGTCTGGTCGAGATGCTCGTTAACCTATCAACTAGGGAAATTTAGGAAACTACGTTAGCTTGATGTTCGACAGGATTCCCCTGGCTTAGGGATTCCGGTCGCATCGTCCGGCCGCACACTTGGCCCGAGTTCCTTGCGCGCCTATGGGGAATTGCACATCCACATGAACCGCTTAGCTTAAATAATTGATGCGTCCTGAAAGCAATACTTCAAATACATTTTTATCTATGACAAAAACGCAAAGCTTGTTACACATGAATCAAAATATCAATACTACTATAAAGTCTAAGTGGAGTGGAGATGTCATTACTAACAGCACATTGCCTTTACTTAAGCTTCGTAGTTTTCCCGATAAATGCGTTCAGCTTCATAATCTACTTAAGTTTAGAAGTCATAATTTAATGAATAACGTATTTCGGAGAACATTTGCGGCGGTGACAAAATCTTAGCGGGAGAATACCATGGACCATCATCATCATAAATAACAATACCATTAAGCTTTTGAGATATTTTTATCAATTTACGATGCGGTTCCGGCCAATCTCAGACCTTTACGACCTGAGATGAAAGACTCATAATATTTGATGAATTAAAAGAAGAAAATCAATTTGCTTTTGACGACACAAAACTTGAGATAAGGCTTAAATCAACACACGCCAATGGTGTTTCCCTCGTAATCCTTCAGGGATGCGCGAAGAAAATGTATCCCAAACGCTTCTAGAGTAAAGATTACCATCCCTTATCTTTGGAGGTATTTGCTTCAATGAAGTTTTCCAGCAGAGTAAAGTGAAAATGAAGGGAGAATTTATTAGCGGGTTCGAGCCATAATCTCTCTTTTCACACAGGAAAATGGGTTCTAAACCCCCAGTAATATACGGTTGATGAGATTTTAATATCTGTAGTCAATAACGAAGATTGACGACGGCCCACTGTGTATGCAGAGTTAGTGTGCGGAAAAACGAAGCGAAAAAACTCCAGTCGAGGGTGGTTTGGGAGCGTGGAAAAGGGAGATGGGAGAAGCTAAGTACAAAACTTGCTGAGCATCATGGCCACTAGAAGAGGGAGCTCGGCACTGTATATAAATAAAAAAAAAGCCTCAGAAGTATTTTGGACTCTAGGAGAGGCAAATTTTTATTATATTTGAGGAGCGTGACACGATATGAAATAATTTGCAACAAAAAAGAGGCGTTATTCGCAAAACATGGAATGTTTTCCACCTTTTAAATTGGGGCTTGAGCAATGACCCTATAAGCTTCTTATATGACCCATTTTCAGCCTCTTACATGAAGGAGTTACAGAATTACGTTAGTAGTGAATGGATTTCTCTGTGCTTCACAACCTCTGATTTGACGATGAGGATGAATCATTCAATGCATGTCTCTCTCTAGTTGTAGGAAATATATTTTAACTCAAAATATGAAAGTGTCGTATAGAATTATGGTCTTCATTTAAATCTTTTACACAAATTATGAAGCGATTCAAAGCATATTGAGTTCCACTTCGTAATTTGATGAATGCTTTCCTTGCGAGCGTGATGAAGGAACCTTTCGTATATAAACAACTTTGCTGATTTTCCTTATAAATACTTCGATTTACAGAGAGTTTGATCTAGATAATTTTTGCCACTTTACCTAGTTTTTTAAAATTAACATGCAAAATTGTGATAGAAACTGAATGAATATTGCAAAGTAGTTAAGCATCACTCAAATGAAATGAAAGTTGAGAGGGATAGTAATTATATAAAATTACCGACTTCGACTGGTGACCCGGTGTGACAGTACACCGCATATACCTGCTAGTGGTGGGTCGCGGGCAAAAGTATGCTGGCTCTCAAGGTAGTCCATTCAGAAGGGATCCTAACTTGAGCAGAATAGGGAAAGCGGGCCTAGGGTATTACTATGCTTTGGTTTCTCTAGTGGCATACTGGCGAAAATGTGCAAAACTGACCGGTAGAGTGCCGTAACCGTTAGCAGGGAAAGCTGCACGTAGTGAGGGTACTGCGAAGGCTGGTGACCTTGCATACTCTAGTACAACTTACTGCTGAACGTCAAAATGTTGCCTCGGACAGCCGAAGCCGCGATGGGCGGCGGAAGCTGAATAAGGTTGGCCCATCACGATACGGACTGGAAACGAACTGGACTCTCGGTACTTGGAATGTCAGAGGAGTTTATGGAAAGGAGCATGAGTTGCTGAATGAAATGAAAGTGAGACAAATGGATGTATTGTGGGTATGTGAAACTAAGCGTAAGGGGCGGGATGCTGTTACATTAGATGGCGGTAGTCTGGCATTGTGGTCAGGAGTTGAAGATAATGTACACGGCAGTCAAGGTGTAGGACTCATTCTTAATGAGAGAGCTAAGTTGCTAGTAAGGAAGTACGAGTTAGTATCCCCTAGATTGCTCTGGGTTCGCATGAGAGTAGGTATTAGGAGAGTTGTGATTGTGGCGTGTCTATGCACCAGTGGACGGAGAGAGTGACAGTGTGAAAGATGAGTTTTGGGAAAAACAGAGAGGTTTTGAATGAATGTGATCCTGGTGAGAGAATAATTTTACTAGGTGACATGAATGGGTGGGTTGGTGTGAGGCGGGATGTATCTGAGAGAGTGGTTGTGCCTACTGGTGACCCCCGAGTGAATGATAATAGTGAAAACTTGGTAAGTGTGTGCTTGGAAAAAGGATTGTTTGTGTCGAATACATGGCTATAGCATAAGAGAATACATATGTATACTTGGAAAAGGGGTGATTGTAAAAGTATGATTGATTTTATTGTGTATGATGAGAAATTGAGTGAGAGAGAGAGTATGGGACACGCGAGTGATGAGGGGTGCTGAATGTGGAACAGACCACTATTTGGTACTCTCCAAAGTGAATCTGGGCAGAAAGTGGGTACCAAGGAAGAATGTTGCGCGTAAGCAGTTGAGAGTAAAAGTGGGAAGGTTGCTAGACAGCGAGGTAAGAATGCGGTATGGCTGCATGCTTGAGGATGCTCTATTGTTGAAGCAGAGAGAATGGGACACGAGCATATCAGAAATGAGAATGTGAATGATGCGTGGGAGTGTTTAGAAGGAGTGATTGTGGAATTTGCTGAAAGTGTATGTGGAAAAGGAGTGGTAGGAAGAACGACAAGTGATGGCTTGGAGGAATGAAGAAGTGAAAACTGCAGTCAGAGAAAAGAAAGAGGCATACAAGGATATGATTGCTGCCAAATCTGAGAAAGAGCGTACTAAGGCATGTGAAATTTACAGAAAGAAAAAGAATGCAAAATTGTTGTGAAAGAGAGCAAAGAAAGAATGTGTGCGGATGAAGCTAGCAAAATGCAGAGTGATTTTGAAGGTAATAAAAAGCTGTTTTGGAAGTGGGTAAAAAGGGCTAAGATTGGTGAAGGTAGGGGAATGAATGCAGTAAAGAACAAAAGTGGAGAGATCATGTGGGACGAGAGCAATATTAGGGACTGCTGGAGGGAGTATTTTGAAGAATTGTACAATAATATTGCAGGCGTTGAGGATGAGCCTTGTGAAGTGGTATGTGAGAATGTGATGATGGAAAAGGAGATCAGTGAGAAGGAGGTCACAACGGCTGTGAGAATATTGAAAAATGGGAAGGCTGCAGGCATAGATGGGATATCCAGTAAAATGTTGAAGTGTGGGTGTAAATTACTAATTTTTAGGCTGCGTGAACTATACAATTTATGCTTACAGGTTTCTGTTGTTCCAGCGGATTGGAAGAATGCTATCATCGTTCCGTTGTACAAAGGAGGAAGGGAGGAAAGACCGAATGTAATAATTATCGGGCCATTAGTTTATTGAGTATCCCGGGAAATGTGTTCAGTAAAATAGTAATCGAAAGACTGAGGAATATTACTTCCGACAAAATATGGGGTGTGCAGTGCGGGTTAATGCTTGGGAGAGGATGTAGTGACCAACTTTTTGCACTTCAGCAAGTGATAGATAAATGTATGAGTGTCCGAAAGAAAGTGTACTATGCGCTTTTCGATTTAGAGAAGGCATATGACAGAGTAAATAGAAGGAAGTTGTGGAAGATTTTGAGATATTATGATGGCGATGTATGACAATAGTAAGGCAAGTGTAAGAGTTAACGGGGTTTTGAGTGATTGGTTTGTAATAAATCGGGGTGTAAAGCAAGGATGCGTAATGTCTCCATGGCTGTTTAATGTATTTATGGATAGATGTGTTAGAGACGCATGTAGTGAAAACGACGGTGTTTTGATTGGCAATGTAAACGTGCGAGTTCTTCTATATGCAGATGATGCTGTTTTGATCTCAGACAGTCTACAGGGATTACAGAAGCTCCTAGATAAGTTTTGTGAATCAACGGAGAGAATGGAATTGAAGGTAAATGCGTGCAAGACTAAAGTAGTAGTTTTTGATAAAGAGAATGGGGAGAATAACTGTATGATGAGGGCAAATGGTGAAGTAATTGAACAGGTGGATGATTTCGTGTACTTAGGTAAGATATATGCAAAAGATGGAAAAATAGATGAGGAGATAAAGAGACGTGCGAATGCTGGAAGGAAATTGGAAGGTAGCATGTGGAGCATATCAAGGAATGAGTGCTTGTCTAAGGAAGCAAAAATTGCCGTGCACAAAAATGTACTTCTTCCCACTTTGCTATATGGTAGTGAAACATGGGTATGTCAGGATAGACATAAGAGTAGACTAAACGCCGTGGGTATGAGTTATCTGAGGAGTATTGGTGGTAAAAGTAGGATGGATAGGGTAAGGAATGAGTGGGTCATGAATGAATGTGGGTTAAATGCTCCAGTAATGGACGTGTATGAAAGGAGTGTGCTTTCGTTGGTTTGGCCATGTGGAGAGAATGGATGTGAGTCGAATAACGAAACAGATATATGAGAGTAGAATGACTGGTGTGAGAGGTAGAGGTAGGCCGAGAAATTTGTGGTTGAGGAAATTCTTAGGAGGAATATTAGGAGTCTCAAAAACAGGAGGGCGTGTATGAAACAGTGTATGGGGGTAAATGAGGCAAAAGAGGTTTGCAAGGATAGGTCAGTATGGAGGAAATTATTGAAGCAGAGTTAGGTGTACAATTATGTATTAATGAGTGAAACATTTTGACTGTGCCTACCCCGGAAGGGAACGGCGTGATGGGTATGTATGTACCGACTTAGATTCGCATTTTTATTGATACATCATTTATTTGTATTTCTGTTTTTATTTTATTTTATTTTTAGTTAAATATTAAGCATAATTATGCTCCACTCTTGTACCTCTGATTTTGAGACATACACATTAAAGTACATAGCATTTGTATTAAAAATTTAAAGATAGAAAACTGTCATATATGTTGCCTCGTTTTCTACCTTAATGTTTGTTTACTCCTTATTTTTAGACATTAGCATTGTCACTTATGCCAAAGCCCCAATGGAGATTTAGATTTTGCAAAGGATGTTCATTTTACATGCATTTTCACCCACCTCCATCCGAGGCAGAGCATAATGCATAGGCATGTAAAACGTTTGATGAATACATCAATCGTCTACTATAGTTTTTCGGCCAAAATTTAAAATTACTTCACATTAAGAACTTTTGAAAAAAGTAACAAAGGCAATAGAAGACAGACGTGCAACACTCACAAGATGTGGAAATTTCGGAGGAAAACATGGAATAATCTTCGACCTTCACATTCATTTGGAGGCGTGCCCGCGCTCCTTTGGCATTTCAGCCCGTACGCCCAACATACACCAATCAAGCTATGTGCTAATACAAGCGTCTTTGTCGTAGTCTCCTTGGATAGTTCAGTGAATATGCTAAACACTGTTCACGCTGTACATGCGTAAAGTTTGCACAGCGAGGAACAACCTTTGCAGGTCTTACGCACGTCCATTCTACATAAAGGCAACACTGCACAGACTTTGGATTACTTCAAGCTTAATCCTGCACAAACTTTACCCACTGGGTTTTTTTTGTAAAAACTGATCATCATTAAATCATCTGTATAAAATCATTATAAAATAGACTTATATACTATATCTACGGCTTTGTAATGTAAGTAATGTAAAGTAATGGCAGCAGTGGGAGCTCTTTTAGAGATGAGAATAGCTTACTATTTGAACGAAATAGAAACCAAACAAATCAGGTACATCAAAAACGACTCTTATTAATGTTCTTAGCTACTCTAAACAAGGGGAATGTATGTTGTATCTAAGGGAATCAATTTTCAAAGTGATTGTCAATTGTGTAGAATAAAAAAACAAATCGGCAGATTTTCACCATCTTTTTTTAAGTGTGGACGCTGATGTAGAGATAGGAACGGAAAGCTGGTTATCGAGTGAAATTGCAGATACCGAGATCCATCCAAAATCATATGCAATGTATGAAAAACAGCAAGTATCGAAAACAGGAGGAGGTGTGTTTAATGCTGTTAAAGACGGGATGGGTTGCAGAGCCAAGATATTTTCAGTCAATGATGTAGAAGGAGTGTGGTGTTCCATTAACCTCTCATAAAAAATAAGTGTCATATGCGCATATTACAGGCCACAACTCCAGTATAAACACAGTTTTGCAGAAATTGTCATGAGAAAAATTCGGCCTGGACCGGGAAACGAACCAAGGACCTCTGGTTTGCCGGACCAATGCGTAGACCACTACGCTATCCAGGCTTCAGTTTTGCAGTTAGAATGATAGGTGAAGGATTTCATTAATCAAAACAGCGAATGTAATATTACTAACGGTGGTGATTTCAACGTTCCCTTCATAGACTCGAAGACATGTAGTTTCAAAAATGGCGGAAAATACGAGGATTTATGCGACACTCATCTCAATACATTTACATTAGACTCTTTGCATCCAGTGCAACAACACCGAGAAGTTGAAACAATGCTCTAGATCTTTTGGCAACTATCATACCCAAAAGCGTCTTTAATATGGTCACAGCAAACGAAATTAATGACCACAAAGCAGTAAGTGCTAAATTTTCTTGTGAATATTGAAAAATGGGTGGCACAAAGAGAAAAGTTTACTTATACCGAATGGCGGATTTGGATTGTTCAAAACGAGAATTATCAACCTCTTATATAAAGTTTAATGATGTTTGCCAAAACCACAATACTGACGACACGTGGAATACTTTACGTAGCACCCTACAAATAGCCATTAACAACGTAATTGCAAGTAAACCGAAAAAAATAAACGCGGAACCTAGGCAGCATAGTGAGGACGCACAGTGGTCAATATGCCCGAAAGTTGGCCACCACGATAAATAGTATTCCTATTTGGATGAAAATTTGCATACTTATGTCTTTGAGTGTGCTAAAATCAAATCCGCAGTCAGAATTGGAAAAAATGTCTTTTTACAAACTTTTCGCAAAATTATTCGCAAAATTTTTCTTAATTGAAAAAAGAATAGCCTTGATGCAATTAGTTGTGCATGTGCTTTTGAGGTTATATAAAACCAGTCTAGTCGGAGTACGCCAAAATATTTTGGGCAAATTATTCGCAATTCCTTTAATTATTATGTGCAATTGTAATTGAGCTGCAATAACAAACGGTGCATGTGTTCAATTATATATAAACAAATGAATGTAATGGGAAGTTCACAAAATAATTCATGCATGCAAATTTTCCTGCAAAAATTGTTTATTTTTCCGTGAAATATATCAAACAATTAACAACAAATAATTTTACTGTATTTATTTGAACTATATAAAATATGAATTTTATTTTCATCGCGTCAAATACGATTGTAATGAATAAAATTTTTCTATTATCCTTTTTGATATTGTATATTAATACTAATTAAACAATAATTGAACAAGACTAACATACGTGCAATGGAATTTTAACATCTTCTGCGCATACATATGCACGAAAATGACACTATTTTACTATAGAATATATACAAACTGAATTACAAATTTTAATGTAGGAACTAAAAACAATAAAAAATACTTAAATTGCTTGCTCCACCTCGTTCTCGGCCTCAGGTTCGTCAGCGTCTGTCTCCTCAACATTGAACAAGCCCTCACTGTCTGATTCCTCTGCCGTTGAGAACGAGGGGAGGACAGGCATATTGCCACCCATGCAAGCCGCTTGCGGAGGAACGAGCATTCTTTTCACCTCTCCGTAGACAACGGCTTCCGGGACGTCTTCGCCCATGAGCCCCGTTTGCTGGAGATAATCGGCTACGAGTTGACCAGAAGGCGGTGGAACACGTCCTCCATCGTGCATTCTCGCGAGCATTTTCGTGAAAAAATTCTTGGAAATTTCAGACGTACTTGTTGGTGGCTTCCTCCGAAAGCTGTCCAATGGGCAATACTGCATGTTCCATTAGGTCCCTGCCGTGAATGACGACCTTATGAACTGTTGTCGGCGTGTAGTACCATATATAGTTCGGTATATTTTCGGGTGGTTTCTAGCGAATATTCATGGAATTAATCGTGTTCCACGTGTAATCCACAACGCAAAGCCTCAAGAACCACCGCGAATCTCCATATAAGATTCTCATCTATCCCCGTTATAGATGATGTTTAGCAGGGTCCTCGAAAAAACGCCGAGCAGTATTACCATCGTTGCTGTTGCCAGGCCCAGCTTTCGGCTTGTCGAAAATTAATCCCATTTCAGACGGCAAGCGGACTTGAATTGTCTTTTTCCTAGCTCTCAGTAACTCTGACTCTTCCCCTGTTGATGCCACATGCCCTTTTTTAAACGGCAATTTGCAGGAAATATGTAATTAACACTCAAAAATCTAAGCAAGGCGTGCAGAATAGAAATTCCATACTGCAAATTTTCTATTTTGCCTGGTAAACTAATGATTTCATGGATTTTATTAAAATGTTTCGATGTGGTTCCGCAAAGGTGACACCTCATTGTCGACTTTGTATCGGTGATGGCATTGGTGGCTTTGCCGTCGACTATTGTTAATATCATATGATATGTCACCTTACAGTCACGGGAATCCACAGAGGATTCCAATGAAGTTAAATTGGCTATCTACCGATCCATCCTCTTTTTTTCCTGCTTCAGCGAGTCGACTGTTTCAGAAATAAACTGTATTTTAATTGGCCGACAATAGTGGGGGGAACTTGGACGAGGATTTTGGCACACCAAAGTCTCCTCATCGGTGGCCGAGTCCATAGAAACCAATTGCAGCGATACCATTGATGTTAGAAGAATGCTTGAATCATCAATCTCTACGCCATTCTCATCAACAAGTTTTTGTTTGTAGTTGCTCTGGCCAGAGCTACCGTCGAAGCCCCACTTGCATCTCAATACCAGGTTTTGAAGCTGGTCAGGAGATAGAGTGGGCAGAACATCGCTCTGCCCAAGGAGAATACGCTGAGATGTCTGGTTCAAAAGCTCTTGCAGGTCGACTTCGGGCAAACAATGGTCCCCGCCGGATAGCACGTTTTTTTCGACCGCAGTATAACATAGTAAGGCGGAAACATTGGGTTATTAATTTCCTTTGCGTTTTGCGATAGTTATCTGCTGGCAGGTGTACCTCCGTCAACCATGCAAGAGCTTCATCTGGCGTCAGCGATATCGGCCGGCTAATGTTGATCCCTTTTAGATATTTTGTTGCACGCGTAGGAGTGCCGCAGGCAATATCCTTGCAAACCTTAGCAGCGTCAATTTTACCTTCTTGGCGGAAGGTCATGGACGCAGCAAAGGCAAGCACTTCTGGGTTCGATGACGAACGCAGACCCTCCGTCCTGCGTTTCGTTCTTGCACTGGCCGCCGAAAACTCAACTTGACCTTTGCTGGTCTTTGTCTTGGTGGCGGTAGGCTTGCTGGTAGCAGTCGTGGAAGCCTCTGATGTGGAGGGAACCGATGTTTTCAAGTTGTAAAGTTAAAATCAATGAATGGGAAGCGGGCGTTGGAGAGCCCTCCCCACCGTCGGTTACCCTGAATATTAGAGTCATTCATAGAGAATTGAATTCTGGCGACAATGGGACATTGGGCGGGAAATGGGCGGTGCGAGGTGAGATGGAGAGATAGTGGGGACTATTGGAGTGATAGATGCAGGGTAATCTACAGTAGGGGAGACGAATATCATAGTATGGCAGTTGTGCTACCAAGTGCTAAACTAAGGAAGAGAGATTGGATAGGTGAGCGACAGGCGATTTTAGCGGCAGAAGCATAAAGAGGCCCAACAAATTTCGTATTGGTTCAGTTGTTAATGAATGCACGAAACCATACGTGGGAAGATATGGATGGGGTACACAAATGGCTAGAGGTGATAATAAGAGAATTCTCGGAAGAGGAAAACCTGATAGTAATGCGCGACTGCAATACCGTGGAGTGTGAAGGCAGGGATGGACTTGTGAAATGAAGAGTATTGGCTATGGGAAAAAAAATAAACGCGATGAGGTTGTTGAATCTAGTAGGATCCAAAATTTAATATAAAACAACTCGATTTTAAGTATCATAGCAGGCGTCGATGCATATGGAAACTGCTGGGTTTTACTGGGATATGTAAAATTGATTACATCATGGTAAGGAGGGGATTAGAAACATGGTCAAAAACTCATACATCCATCAGGGGACGTATTCAAACTTATCGCAACTAAGCTATGATAAACTGATGATTTAACTCTCATAAATATTAGGAAATATTAGGAAGATGAAAAGGTGTTGCGTGGAAGCGTTAAAATAGTTTAAATTGCGTAAATGCCAAAAGTAAGTGGAAAAGGGCGTAAGGAGAATCCAATTAAATAGTAAAAATCGAGGTAAGATGGAAGATCTCGAAAACAAGAACAGTTTATGCGGCAGAGAAAACAATGGGATTGATGGAGATGGGGAGGGTGAAGAAGCATTGGGTAATGGAAGAAATGATTAGGAAATAGGAGTAGAGAGGAAGGTGGAAAAAATTCAACAAGGCCAAGGCAAGAGAAGGAACAAGGAATCAAATAATTAGGTTAAATTTTAAAAAGTTTCAACGAGCCAAATGTGCCTACTCTTTTGATCTCCTCCATAAATGACTTTTATTCTGTCATTATTTCAAGCTCAGAGGGTTCTCCTTTCCTTATATATTCCCATTACTTAAAAATATTCTCCGTAGTTCTTCCTTCCAAAAATGCTGCCTCTACCCTGTCATTACATTGGAATGAGTTTACCCAATAATGAATATTTGCACAAAAGCATTGAGGAAAGGTTCGGGAGAATCGAAGAACAAGCTTCAGCGCGCACTTGATGTCGCTGTCGTCGCTATTGTAACTGGATGAGAAGGGTGACATTACCGTCTGACAGACTCCAATCTATGAGGAGAAAGTTGTAGAATTTGAAAGCGAATGAACGCTGACGCAAGGCGATATTTTTTTACTCGGATAATTTTCAGGAATGAATAAGCACATATCGCAGAGTATACTGCATTCATATCATCATGTATATCAATTGAAAATGAAAAACACAGGAAAACAAAATTGAAACTTTAATTTTAAAAAAATTTCTCCAACACTCCATCATCTCCATTTTTACCGCTACCGACTGTGAAAAAAAGTTTACAGGTTCCGTCAAGATACTCAGACATCTCCATGATATCCTATCCATGGATGCCTTTCAGCGAGGTCCCAGTGGGCAGAGTAACTGGCTACTGACTAATGGTTCTATGGTTTATACCGAGATATATTCTCTTCAGGTATACCCCATAGAACATAAGTACCTACGGCAGATTTGTTAGAACTATAATCTTAGAGGACACAGTAGGTGGTCCAGAAATTAAACGGGCCATCCTTATCGGAAAAAAGTAGACAAAAAGAACCCTCTGGGTGCACTACCTTATTACACAGTGTAAAACGGCAGTGATGAATTACTTTTCAATGAATATTAGTGGACGAAATAATAAACGATGACTGAGTGCGTTTCCAATCACGAGACGCTGTAAACGGCAATAGGGAGGGTTCAGGGGAGGAAGTATTGGAGGGGAAGGGGGAGGGAGAGGGAGGGAGAAAACGGAGGGGATGTAAGAGGGTGGGTGGGGAGGGTGGATCAGGGAAACAAAAGACGAGCGCGGCGGCTGAAGTGGAAAGGGTAAGGGGTCAGAGAATACCCCCTGAGGCGGAGCGGAGACGAGGAGATGCGCTCTCCGAGATAAAAATGACGCCCGTTGATCTTCAACTTTCTCTCCACGGTGGCGCCGTACCGACGGAAGAAGGGGAAACTGATCGCTACGAAAGCACAAGGGCGTAAGTCTTTCTTCGCCCCTCTCTCTCTACCTCCCATCCCTCCCTCCCTCATCCTCCCCCCGATTGCCCCGACCCAAAGAGGGAGCGTTTTTGTACCGACCCCCCCGTCGCACTGGACCGCAAGGGCGACAAACACGTCAACGGCAAACGGATCCACATATCACTCAGCGTATCCTCAACGTCTCCAGCCATGCACGCGCTCCCGCCGCTCCTTCCACACTTTACGGTATCACTCTGTGGAATAACCTAATCTCTATCAATCCCTTTTTTCAGCCCAGAATACTACCGTAGAGAACTTCATAGATAACTAATACAATGCCTCAAATTTATAATGAGACGCAACCCGACTATCCAATGTCCCACTTGCGCACCATGAGTTTAACAACGTAGTCAGACTAGTACATATAACAAATATCTCGACGTAACGGACACCCATCTCACCTTAGAGACACGAAAATAGACGCAAAAAAGACAATAAAATGGCACTCGAGACACTCTAACCTAAAAACACCGCATAAACTGGTGCTCTTTAAGGTACTTGGATCCTATCAGCGAAAAAATCACCAAGGTGTTTCCACTAGATAAATATTGTCTTCCATTCAGGGCTTCGTCTCAAAAACTCGCACTGTGAAGTGTAAAGAACCTTTAAATTGAAATAAAAAAGTGGCATTTGTGCATTAAGGTGTAACAATTGATGCGCAACAGGTACACACATGAGGCAAAGCACCAGTAATTCAAATTTTTGAGTCAAAGAACATCAATTAGTGATCAGTAAAAACTGTGGACTCAATAGCAATTTCGCATTTGCTTCTTTCGATCAATGACCACCAGAGAGAGTGTTATTGACATTTATTCATTTCTTACCAACGTTGCCAATACGAAACATTAACTTCAGATATTTATAATATTTTTATTTCTAATTATTAATTATCAATAATTGGGAATAACCTCAAGATAACTTTTGTTTTAGCTTTATGGCTTTTTTTCGAACTTGCCTGAGACGGTATAATAATCTTCTTTCTTATTTTACATCTTGCTTGCATGAGGATTTTTCTGCCTATGTATTTTTTCTTATTGCAATGTCTTACATTACATGATACGTTGAAATGAAGAATTGAATTTGAAACTTCAAAGTATTTCCTTGATAATACTAAGATACGGAGTGATAATTGATTACAAATATATTCTTAATTTCAAAATTGAAATAAGGTTGCGATTCTGTAACAGTGGGTCGAAAAGTGGGTCATTGAGTGAAAATTGGAAGTTTTTGAATAAATTATATCAGGATTGAACGTGTCAATTTTCTCAAATATCTGGGTTTACTCATAGATGAAAATCTAAATTGGAAATTCCATATAAATAAACTAAAACAAGACATGATTTCTATGTTAAGGATATTTTCTCTATTACGTTACTTGTGTACATTATCAATTATTCGTTTTGTTTATTTTGCACTGGCAAATTCTAGGCTGCAATATGGCATAACATGTTGGGGTGGGACATATACCTCAAATATCCATCCATTTAATATTGCTCAAAAGAAGATGATAAGATTAATTTTGCACAAAGGAAAATCAGAGCATTCTATTCCCCTGTTTAAAGAGTTAGATATATTACCCTTGAGGCATCTCTTTGTTTATGAGGTTTTAAAATTTTTTATAATCGAGGGGGAAACAGAATAGAGCCGAGAGAATATGTAAAAAAATTACGAGGAAAATTTGGTACTAGTACATCAAAGCCTAACAAGCAAAATTTCAAATAATCGTTCAAGTACCTTACGCCCCCGAATTATTTTGTTCACTACCATTCGAAATACAAACTTGTGCCACTCTAGCTATATTTTTGAGAAAAGTAAAATTATGGCTATTTTCTATAAAAGGGCATGAAATAAAATCACGCTTTGTACTCTACACTCTGGCTCATTAATGAAGGCCATTGTTTCTACAAATTATGCCACTGTTCACGTTCAGTTCCTTGCCTTTAGTGTCTGAATAAACATGGACCAAGGGTGGAGAGAGGGGGAGAGAGGGTTGGGTTGGGGGGGGGGGCGGGAGAAAGCGAAAGGGTTGGTGGGAAGGGAAGGAAGTTGGATAGTCATGCTTCCATTTTGAAAGATTAGATTTTCATTGTAAATGACAGTGATGTCCATGGGTGGGTGAGGGAGGAGAACCATAATGACCAGGGCGAAGTTATGACGTAAGCCAATCGGGCATCAATAGGTTATTGACTTTAATGGTGACCGTGGGCCAAATGTGAGATAGTTAAAAAGATCACAATTATTTTTACAGCATTTACGATCTCGTGTTGTTTTATAAAATCCTGTTTCTTTTCCATAAGCCTCACATTCTTTGCTTTAGTGATGTCATGTTTGAAATCACTTGTGTTTACCACACATTGAGAAAATGATTCTACACATGTGCGTTATATAAAAAATATTCGCCCAAAAATGCATGATTGGATTTCAATTCTCCATGCTGTATAAATGCAACCAAAATATCTAATATACGTTGACTTCGTATGAACTTAAAACTACGATAAAATTGTTATTTTGGTGTAGAAAATTATAAATAAGCAGTGTGAGGAGCATTGCACTGGTTTCATTTTATGCAGGCACTAACGCCAAACGTTGCGAAGACGCAACGTTATTGTAAATAATGCTAAAACAAATATAAAATTATGAAACATGACATTTGGCTCAAAATAAAGAAATTGCTGTGAAAAATAACACAAAAATTGAAATTGAACGAGTTTGGGCAAAGATGAGTAAATACTTTGTTTTTCAAAAGACAAACGTGAGCGTGAATCACTGGAGCAGCTAGAAATTTAAAGAAATTGCGAGACGCTAATGCGGTTTTCAGTGAATGTTGGTGCATTTCCCATCCTCACAGAGATCTCCCGATCAGCCCACCCTCCTCCTCCTCCACCGAACATCTCTCCCACCCCCTTCACCTTCGTCCACACCACCACCACCAATCATCCCCTTCTTTCCCCACCTCCTCCCCTCATCCCCAAAACATCAGTAGTGCTGAAGAGACCGAAAAACGGGCAAAAACCACCCGTAGATGACGCCAAAGCGTCGATACTCGGGTCTTGAGTTTGAATTAATGGGTGGTTTTGTAAAACTTACGTATCAAATACTTTACTTAATGACATTCCATATTATCTATTACGCTGTTAAGGCACCTTCTATTTGCATTAAAAGTGTATCAGATTCATCAGGGTTATTCAGCTCCAAAAGGTTTTCCCTTACCTTCAACTGATGCCACTGCTGCAATTAGGGTAGACTAGCGGTAAGGTTTCACTTTGATGGCATAGTTCGTCGGTCACAGATGAGTGCATAAAAAAGGACGAACGTGCCAACATACAATACACTCGTTAAGATACTACTACTAGTAAGTATTATGAAATGATATGCTAGTAATATATAAACACTATTAGTTACTTAATCATACCGAGAAAAAAATCATTCCCGAATAGAGGGGGGTGATTTGTTAATATTGATAATAAGTTATAAAAACAAGCAAGAGTCTACAAGTTAGGGTCGAAGTTTCACAGAATTGATATATCGCACCTATTATGATCCTTTATTGTAAGTGGAAAAATTGCATTTAAAATCTATTAGTATTGCTGTACATTTTCTTAATCCTATGTCTGTTATCACAACTACTGTACTAATTTGGGTCTAGAAAAATATGTTGAAAATTATTCGGCAAAAAAATTAGGAACGGAACATGAGAAAGACACCGTTCTCCCCTTTCCGTTTCAATCCTTAAAAATCCTCATTCCCCTCATTCACATTCTCCCTCCAACACTCGTTCGTTCCACCGCTTCTCGCTCATTCTTCGCCAAACACTCCGGGCTCGACTTTTCTCGCATCCACTTGTCGACTCCTTACCACGGTGCCCGACGCAGATCATGGCTGCGCGCCGCGTTTCATTCTTTCCTTCCTCGCCTCACACACGCGATATTCATCCACGAACAGTCCCTCGCTAGCGTCACCTTGTGTTTTCTGCCAGAATAATACCTATTTCGAGTGCCAAATATGCGGATATAAGAAAAATTGGCAAGCGTAACATTTTAGATTAGATTATGCCAGAAGTGTTTTTTTTCATATTCCTAAGTTACAAAAAGCATTCAATTTGAATAATGCTCCTTACTTTAACTTCTTCCATATACCAATGTACGTCAGTTACAATTTCTGTTGCAGCTATTATCTTTTGTTAAATAATATTTTAGAACATTCTGGCATACACCAGAGCATTGGTCGGCGTTCCTTCGAAAATTTCGAGAACAGTTCGATCTCCTCCAACTTATTCCCAGATTTTGCATGGGTTTTTAATCCTATTTGGAATTTTTACCCATCCTTGAAGGTACTTTCGAGTAATGCGAGGCTTTAAAGTTTCTAGGCATGTCCATTATTTCCACGTAAAACCGAGGCCCTAAATTTTGTATTCCCCCTTCTTCGGAGCCAAGGCTGTCCTCAAATCCTCCTCTCCCACGCAATCTCCCTCGCCGCCTTCCCCACTCGCCCTATCCGCTTACGGTTGAGTGAGTCATTGGAGCGGGACGCGCCTTCAAAAGAATACGCTCCCTCTCCTTCATCTTCCCTTCGATCGAACGACTCCCCTTGTCTATCTCCCTCTCTCTCTCCCTCTCGCAACCGCGTTCTTGCTTTCTTTTTTTCGCTCCTACTCTCTCTCTCTCTCTCTTTCTCTCTACAATCACTCCTTTGTCATTTCACGCGCCGTTCAGAAATCAGAGGGTCCATTTTTCCAAAGGATAATCGCCAGCTATCAGGCGAAGAACTTCAGAGGATTATATCTTCACCTTGAAGGAGCGAAGTCGCGAGAGACAAAGAGTTATACGACGGCGTGGCCATAAATCCTAAACTAAAGAAATCAGCGGGGCTGAAGTTAGCCTTGGGAAAACTAGAGGAAATATTAAGTCCCTGTCATTTTGTGCTCTAAGTTAGAACTATGTCTAAGCATAGAACTATTTATAGCAAATTGGGGAGCACACAGTTTTCATTTGAGCACACACAAAAAATTGGGGAGAAACAAATAATGTATTACTTATACACTACTTTTGGAAATATTTTAATATTTTGTGCATCATCAAGGCGATATTAGAGGGGAGAAAAAATATGTATGTGTGAGTGTTTTGTTTTATACATATAAGTATATATAAATAACTTCAATCACTCAACGTATATATGGAGTCATCCATTCGGCATTGAAAACACGACGAAGATACGTTGGAACAGATAAAAGCACAAAAAGAGAGACGAGCACTTACTGGGCGAGCTTTCGGACGTCTTCGCCCGTCTTCAAGGCGATACAAGACACAAGTACACATTGTGAGAGGCGTTGACTGATGAGGAAAGCGGTAGAAGGGGAGGTAAGCTGGGAGGGAAGGAAAAGGATTTTTCCTACTGGTTGCTTGGGGGCCTGAGCGAGGCTATTAACAATTTCAAAATTTCAATTTAATAGCCTCTCTGACATTTTTAATGCCTTTGTATTTGCCACACAATCTCCGCTGTTAAATGTAAGACTCCCTCCTGCTGTCCTGAGACCTATCACCGATTAGATCACCTTCTGTTCTCTTTTCATCTCTACTTTACCTTGAAAAATAAACAGTCGCGCCTTCTTCCCTTCCGTTAAAAATTCCTTTTCTACCTCTCGAATTCTCCCACCCCATTTACCCCCTCCCTTATCCTCTCTGATTGTGTATATAGCCGAGACTTGTAAGTTTTATTCACCTTGAAAATGGCACTTTGTGACGAAACCATAGTCGGTCGTCAAAAAAAGTTTTTAGTGTGGAATTTTTACCAACTGTTTCATTACAATATGGAGTTATAAAAAGATTTCTTATGTTGTATGACGTGGTACGGTACGGAAAGGGAAGCAGATAGAGATGGATATTAGTAATTAGCGAGGTGATTATTGATGCGTCTATTAAGTGGCGTCGAGTTTTCTCCGATATAATAAGCTGGGCAGAGTTTCCATTGTAAATGGTACATGAAATTGCTGGTGATGCAAGAGGAGGGAAGGATATGGGGGAGGAAGTCGATGACGGGGTTTGGAGTAGGGGAGGAACTGAAGATCGGACATAATTTATATATGATACGATAAAAAGGGGAGGAGGAGGGTTTCGATGCAACAGGGTTTTTGGAAAGAGGCTTGGTGAATTTAAAAATATTAGACACGTTAGAAGGATGCTTATATGTGATTGAGGGAGGCTTGGAGATAATTTTGGCAGTGGAGAAGTGGTTTTTCAGAATAGGACAGAGATCTTAAAGAATTAAATTAATCGACTGTACACCTGGGAAATAAGTGGTGCAAATAGAAAGGAAGCGTGAGTCTTTTGTTTGTGAGCGAGGTTTGGTGGAGAAGTAATTTTGAGCGTACAACGGAGGGCGCATCGAAGCGCCGCACAGTGGTCGGAAATCGAAAAACTCCGGACTAAAGTCAAAAATTGCTTTTTTAAGGTACAGATATGACACCAGGCACATACACTCATAAACGATTGCTTATTACGGATTGGTAAGCCATTATCCTTAAGTCTCAGCCGTTACTTGGATACAGAGGCTTTAGCATGACCTAATTTTCAAGAAAATACCCATTTTCATTTATCTTCGAAAATCTTAAATTTTACACAGATGGAGATGTAGAGGAGGGATTATAATGAAAAAAACATTACCGTTTGTCAATACGATTCTTATGTTGTAAATTGTTAACGTATAACAGATTTTTGTGGATATTTGTACGCAATTTCTTCACAAAATGGCGGATGTTTTCTCAGGCATAATTATACATAAAGTAGTGATTGCCTTCGGTTTGAGAAATATCTGCTCCGAGATACTTCATTAAAGTATAAAGTAAACATATTTTAACATTTTTATGCAAAAAAATTGGAAAAAAGTTCGCGACGCCTAAATTCAATTTTTTTTTCTTTCATTTTCAATTCAATATTTCTATCGCTCGTCGAGGCTCAACTCCAATGTCCGACTCCAGTCGATCGAAGGGTCGATCGTGTCTATATGTTGCTTCTCGTGGATCTTGCAACTTTAGGGAGCCGCTGATTTCGGAAACGTCGCCGTGTCACCATGCGGAACCTCTAACCAAAACAAATACCCCAAATATACGGGGATGAGGTGTTCTTGAAAAAGTTGACGTGCGCGCCGCGTGGAGATGACACCCTTTGGAAGGCAACGACACGCGATACACTTCGAAAGAGTGGGTTATTGCGCTCGGTGTCGAGGAACGAATAATCACCAAGAGGTCTTGAAAGGAGAATGAGTTTTTTTTAATAGGGTATTCGATTAAATAATTAAATGAACCAAGCGGTACGTCTCAAATAGCCAAACAACAATATCACCAAATCTCGGGAAAGTGGGAAGTCGTGGGTTAAGGCACGGATGGATGGCACTCCGGCTACTGGTTCACGGGCCCCCTGACCCGTGCTTCGATTCTTCGGTATCTTCTACATAAGTAGGCAAATTATAACTGACTGATCGAAGAATGACCAAGAACCGAAAAGACCCGAAAGGGCTCTACTGACCATCACATTTGCGCATCGCTCCGTGCCATTATATAGGAGAGCCGAGATAAGACTGTTTTCGGCCAGGTGACGATAGGAAATAGGAAGTCACAAATCGGCCAGGGAAATAGGAAGGTGCTGACTTCAAGTAAAGTGAAATGTCACGCTTCAGAGACATGTTCACTTGGCTATTCTGAGTTCTGCCAAATAACATAAGTAACATATACAGAGAGAAATCAAACTATGTACACTTAAGAATAGAGGAAAACAACTGCTTCCATTTGGGAAACAGGGATGGGAACTTTACCACCAATCTCCAGATCACAACACATAATGAACGTAATAATAGCGCCATTTGACATCACGATAGGATAAGGGATAATCATTATTATTAAAGTCATTTTAAAGGGTAAGATTCCCTTTAGTACGTGAGCTATACATGGAAATACAATGACAAATATTAATTTTTTCCGGCGAATATTTGAAGCATATTCTTATTGGGATTTCGGGCGCGTTAGGTTCTCCATATCAGCCAAAGTTTCAATGGAAAACTTCAACATAGTGATTAGGAATAGCTAGTCGTTGAATAGCGCCTGCAGCAACAGCCGTGAGGACGGAGAAGTATTCCATCGAAACGACGGCTGAGATGGAGGTGACGAGCCCAACCCGGATGGAAGCAGAAGAGCAGAAGCATATTGCGTTGATGAAGATTTACAACAGAGATTACAACTATAATTCTAATTTCTACCTGCATCAAAGAGATAAATCATATTACAATTGTTATAAAACTCGAAATTTATCGGCAATTATTCGTATCAACTTCAAAGCATGCATTCAGACTTGTAAGAAGACTATTGCTTCACCTCTTGGTGCAACTTGTCGCTCAAATACAACCCTTTCACAGAGACAAACTTTTTTGTTCATTCTCGGGGTTAGCTCCTTAACTTTCACGAACATTAAATTAAGTATTCAAACAGATAACATACACCGCAATGTAAGGCTCTTAACTTGTACAAACACCAACTTGAGAAGGCTGATGTTTTATTCACATTTCAATGTAAGGTCTTGCACTGACATAACTGTAAAGGCAAAATGTTCATTTGCTTAAGGCCAGGGCTTAAAATTTCACAAACATCAACTTGGGAAAGTTAACTGCTATTACACACCTTTGTGAAGCGTTTTATTATTTCCAGCATCATTTTTAGTTGGAAAACTTTTACCAGGTTCGTCGTTTTTGAGTCGACTTCCGTTTTAAACGTGCGCTTTCCTCCCGTCCGACCCAACACTTGGCACTTGGATAAACGTTTCCACAATTTGGTCGGCAACTACTCCATCCAAGTGCCGAAATCCGCACAAATCGATGGCAAAACCGTACAACAGCAGGAATGAACACGTCCAAGTACAACAACGCCACAGATTGCTTAACAGTAGGAAAAACGTCGCATGGGTTTACGAGTATGTTCACTGTTCACGCTATGCTGCGCAACATGCAACAATATGATAGTCCTACATGGATATAATTGGTTCAAATTTATAAAAACGCAAAGGTTTTTAAGGAATAATTTCCAACACATCATGACCATCACCTGATTTTCGACAATTAAGGTTTCTTCCGCAGTCCAAACAATTGTTTACAAAGGAACGAGCGAAAAGCTGCAACACATATGTTAGATATTAATACTTATCCCAGGAGTCTGCGCAAATGATTTTATCGCAGCAAAGCAGAGCGGTGAAATAAAAGCGCGCATATATCTGAGGGAACGGTTTCGGCCGTGCTATATACGGCTCTGTTAGGTTACTCGAGAGAAAAGACCCCCCAACCCCTTCCCTTGCGCACGACAACCGAATCCTTTCAAGATGTTCCTGCTTCTCCCTACGGTGGAGGCCCCTGGGGGCCTGGCTGCTGGAGAGACAGACAGACACCGCCCCCGCCGTCCACGATGTTCCGTCCCTCTCCATGCGACCCTGCCTCGCTTCGACCACTTTCCTTCGCCCGGCGTTAGGCAGCGCCACCGGCGGGATATCGCAGGCAGAGCAGCAGTGGGCGAGCAAAAGAAGGAGGAGGGGGGGCGAGAGGGGTGTGGGCGGGAGGGGGCGAGAGGATGGGGCAAGAAGGGTATGATGGGGCGCCCCGCATTTGTTTGCTCGGAGTAGGCGAGCCTTTTAACTTCCTTCGCGGTTGAATAATGAAAGGGTGTTTCCCAAACTTTCGCCCAGCGGGATTATCCATCGCCCGGAATCGTCGAATTTTGCGAGTTTCGCTCCTCCCACCCCCTCCTTCCCCACTGAGGCACACCGAGGGTGCAGCAGTAGGCGATAGGGGGTTAAAAGGGCGCCCAGTCATAACTTTGCCCCCAAACCACCTCCCCCTCCACTCCCCCCTCCGATACACTCCTCGACATGATGAACCTTGTAGGTACCAATTAGATTTTATACAACACCGTTCCTACGCTACACGAACGCAGGCACATAACATGGTTTCTCAGGCAGGAGTGCCCTTTCGGGGTGCAATAGAGCGTTCCAGGGGGTGTGAGATAATATTGCAGTATTTTTATATTAAGAGTACTTTTGCGCATGGTTTATGAAACTTTCAATTTGTAGAAATGTGGTTTTCCATATGTCTCGTTTTTGTTTCCATATTACTAAAATTTGATCAAACAAAGTTGTTTTGATTAACTTCACTTTAATTTTTAAATAAATAATCATTTCAAGGAATAAGAGAAATTCCTAAGAGGTAAGAGGGTGCGGGGAAATATTTACAACTTTAGGGGTACAGAACATAAAAGCGGTTGGGAACCACTAGCACATTGTAATGAGGATTCCGATATTCAAGGTAGTACCCTTTAAAATTTTGGCAAACCACAGCTCACAGCATGAAATAAACAGACTCTCTCTACGGTGGATAAAATGCTGATAAAATGACCTGTATGCTAATAATGATCTTCATTGACAACACTTGACAGCGAGAAATCCAACCGAGACGACCTTATGTTGAACAGTTTTATGTATCTGGTGATGCACGCTAATCGATAAAGCTACAGCACAATATTTCTGTTTACTGTTAAAAACTTCGAGTAGAAACTCTCCAGCCGTGAAAAGGACGCATGACTTGTGGTCACTCGGCGTGAAAATTTTCTGCTGTCCTCGTTCCGTGACCTCGTGCAGTGATGCACGTTGAGTGATAAACAAGCCGGTCTCATCGAAACATCGGCCAGCATGAAGAGCTAGACTCGGAGAAGAACCCAAGAATATTTCCGGCATTCAGGCATTTTAATCTTAAACGTTAATCAATAATTAAGAGTCAAAATCCTGTAAAACGTTATTTCGTATGCTGGCCTTCATTTGGGCCGCAAATCGTTTGGATGGCAAGTGGTGGAGCCGCAGCCATTGCTGAGTTTCGGAGGACTCGGAGAACGTGGGGTTTTTGGAGAGATGAGAGGGGGAGGGGTGGGTTGGCAAATGCATGATGTACTTCGATCTTGCGGAGTGGGAGAGGGTGGAATTTTTCATCCCCTCTCCCACCCTCTCCCCTCGCGAGTTTTAAGCCAAGGATTCGAATCTCACTGAGTGAAGGGATTTTCCAGCGAAATGTGTTCTGGTGCCATTAACAACGGTGAAAACGATCGGGTTCATAAGGCTATGCATTCTCAATCAAACCACTGATTGCATAGATTTCGAAGAGATTGCCCAGAATGAATTGGATCCATAATGAGAAAGCCCTTGAGCTACAGTGCCTTTGTTTTCATCCGTTTTCAGGCATGTGATTTATGGCGTCCATTTATTCGAGAAAAAATGATCGAATCTTTACTCCATATGTTATGTCATCTGGCGATGATTTGGATGAGATCTGCACGGATGATCACTTCAGTTCTGAAGATGGTGTCGCTCCGTACATCTTGCTCGGCTCCTGGGCGCTGTTGGAGTGCACTATGCGACATCTGGGGTCGGAGGTACATGAAATTCCCGAGCACAGAGACCGATTGATGACGAACACAATCGAGAGTGTTGAATACAAGGGAATAGAAGAATTCCTACCGTGAAACGAGACAAGAGCTCTTGATCTTGGAGGACGGTTTCACACGAGTATAAGACGATGGCAAGTATGAACCAATCAAAAATAAATAGACACGACATTCAAAGCATGTAGGGAGCGCTGACATTACACCCTTACATCAACGCCCTGAAGATACCACCCGTATGAGCCATCGAAACGCCAAACAACGAAGCAATGAACTCCGTGGAAAGAAAGCCCACAAAGAGCTCACCTCTTTCAATTGCATGTAAAATAAAAGAGCATCGAGTATTGGGAGAGTTGGACTTACGTCCTCCATTGGATTAACTAATTGATCTTCGCAATTAAAATCACTAATCTCCATACCAAACAAGGACACATGGCTTAGTTGTAATATGAACGAAAAAAATGACCCCTGAATACTTGGCGTTCTATGTGTAATAATGATTTAGCCCAATCTCTCGACAGCCATGACAAATAATGAAAGAGCGAAGAGTGAATGTGAATAAGCTAGGGAGGAATTCAGTGAATATAATTAATAATTTGAGCCGGCAATAAGACAGTGTCACGAAGCCTACGGGAGGAAACCAATGCCCTCAATAAATCCGACGCATAATTCCAACAATGGAAGCAATCCCTGCTTCTCATGAGCTAATGCTAAGCGAACGTCATCGCGGTATAAGGGATGACAAGATGAACAGCGTTACAAGAGTCGGAAATGGAAGATGTTGAGGCTGAAAGCTCTAAAGTTTAGCAGAGAATATAATTCCAAGGGAATCTGCGGTATATTCATTCCATCCAGGTATAACCGAGGGAGACATTCCATTGTTATGCAAAGACCCGAGGGCGATCCCATTTTCCATATGCTCCAGGAAGTTCAACCCTTCCAGCCAAGCCGACATTTTCTGGCTACGAAGCCACCCAACGAGAAACTTACTTGGTTATAGAGCGTTCTTAACCTAATTCCTTCCGATGGATGCACATAAAAGATTAGTTTCGGTCATGCTGAATATTTCCATCATAATAAATTTCGTCAAATCATAGGACTAAAAAAAGTAAATCTCGATAAAAACGATACTGTAAAGTCTCTAAAGGCGTCATTGAGAGGAAGGGGCGATATTAGATCCGCCCATTAATTCGCGATTGATATTTTACTTCGGTCACTTCAGGGTCTTTCGGAAATTATACTTACTTTGATGGCAAAAGCTTGTCATAAAATGTAAATCTCCAAATAAAAACGAGATAAGGCTCACGCACGATGATGAATTGCTATTCTTTTGATCAAATATGCCGTGGCTGAGAGCCATGGCATCATATAAACGCATTCACTACACTATTATCCTGAATAAGAAATGATTAAGCTCCTACACGGTTGACCTCTTTCAATAAGTTCAAAAATTATAATATGGTAATTTTTTTAGGTAATAGCACAGTGTAATTATTCAATGATGAGGTAATAATACAACTAGTTAAAAAAAGATTATCGATTACTTTCCACGAGTATTTTAGATTTCTAACCTTTATTTCTTTCAATGTCAGATAAAAATTGTGACCATTTGTAGCATTCAAACTTTTACACCATACTAACAAGATACGTAAGCACGCATTGATACTACTACTAAACCATAACGGAATGTAGCGTAAATTACGACATTCATGGGAATTTGGGTCAATGACATGAAAACATTACCGAATCTTAATCTAGGAAGTGGAAGAGTTTCGGGCTAAAGTATCATTTGAAAAGGCTCAAAATTTGAGCAGTGCCAACTGAAATGAGTTTGGCCTAAAGAGAGCTTCGAATGAATAAATTAATGGAAACTGTTTTAACTGTTTGTTGAGCGCAATACGATATGGGAAGACTGAAAAAGAGCCATTTGGAGGAATTCAATGCATCAATTGAGGCACTTGTGAACTGACCGCAATATAAAAAAGAATTTTTCCAGTGGTTGCAATGATTCCAGGTCTTAAAAATCATTTACAGTAACAATTCTCACGTTTATCTCTCGTGAAAAACGGAGCAGGCACCCAACAATCACCATTTCCTTTGCCCGTTAGTGCTCAGATTCGCCATCACGAAAAATGTCGTTCTCGTCCATTGCTACATTTACTCGACTAAAAAAAGGGATCAAATAAAGTGTAGCGAAGGCGAAGCATGAGGAAAACGCCACTTCGGTAAATAAGAGCCAACCAAAAAAAAGAGTTCGCTTCCCTATTAGGTGCCTAAGTGCTGGAAATTATTTTAAAATGAAAGCACATGATTGGAGGAATGAAAAAGTGACGGGTGTGTTGATGCAAACAACGAAGAAATTATGGAATTATTCCGACGCCATTTGCGTGACAGCAGGCTAGTTCTTCGTCGGCAGTTAAACGTCTTTTTTGCGAGTTGTGTACCAGAACTCACGTTAAAAGTCTCACACCTATTTTGCTTCAGTCAATTAAAAGCACCGAGTTATTTGTTCCCTTGTCCAGTAAATGCCGTACTCAGATTATTTTATGAGGCTTATTAACAGCAAAGACATTTTTTGCGCATGGTAAATGGACGTTGAAAATTATAGGGTTATTATGGCTTAATTAGTGCAATAAGGAAGTTCAGAAGAGAGTCCAATCTGGCTATAGCTTTGCAGTGCTTAATGACGCACTTTCATTCAGCCAGATAAAAAATACTCAGATTTTAAACACGCTAATCGTGAAATCATAATCACGATTTTCAATCAGGTATAAGGAGAAAACGTGGCCATGTTTTAATTATGGTACAGACAATTCTAATAAATGCAGGCAGGAATTTAATTCAGAGGCCTTGACACCAAATTTGAATATTTGATCATTTCCAGGGGAAATAAATGGTACTGAAAATGTTAAATATTTGAGTCGCATTCTTTCATTACTTGAATTTCTTTTAAATAAAAATATCACTCGCAATAATTAATGAGTTGGTATCAACGAGAAAAATATTTCTCCTCGACTGAAATTCCACGATTTGCTATACCACAGAATTGCATTCTTAGCGAATTAGGTCATTTTCAGCAAAAGAAGGACCTCGGCTTTTTGTTCTGGGACCGAGAGATGACATTAATTCTTTCATTGCCTACCATGATACAATCTGATGTTAACGAGAAGTAAAGAGATGAAGAAAAGTAGTTAACCATTGCTGTAATGAGTAATAATGTATTGCAAGGGCAGTTAAAAAACCCGAAAACTTTACATGCCTTTTTAGGCAGTACTGTAAGAAAAATAAGCAGTCCTGTAAGAAAAACATACCTAGTAGGCATGGGAAGGATTTTTTGCGCTTTAGAGGACACATAAGGCTTCCATCACTTCAACGGAACATTGAGGTGCGAGAAGAGAGAGGGAGAGAGAGAGTCGTTGGTTGGAAGAGAATTTTGCACGTGAGAAGAAGAGATTGAGAGTGGAGAGGTTGTCGGGCAGTCAGGTTAGAATGCTGTATTGTTTCATGATTGAGGATGCAGTGAATTCGAAGGCGAGTGAATGAAACGAATCTATTCGAAAAACAAGCGTGAGTGTTGCGTCGGAGAATTTGAAAGGGATGAGGGTTGAATGTGCGGTGGACGTTAATGGGAAAGAGGATGTTGGGAAAATTAAATGCGATCTTCGATAGAGCAGAGAAATAGTTAAGATTGCCATGAGTTCAAACGCAGTGAGGTTTGAGAAAGAAAAGACTTATCGAAAGGTGTTCATAAAGGTAAATTTTACAACACCGTAATTAAAATAGTGACAAACACGAACCGGGTTTCAACGCTTAGTGTCATCATCAGGTCTATTTATTAGTGGTATTGTAGAATTTAGGTAATTAATTACGTTCCATAATGGAATACCACCAAATTAAGAAGGAAAGTGATGCATTTGAAAAAGTGTCACCAGATCTGAGGAAGAGCGAAAGTAGCGATGAGATCCAAGAGAAAAATAATTAATGCAAAGTTACTGTGAATGGATCATGCGTGCCGAAGAAGCTAGGGAAACACAGAGAGATTTTGACGGCAAAAGATAGAAAACTTGGACATGGGTAAGGAGGACGTATCTGAGCAAGTGCAGTGGAATTATTAAATGGAGAATAAAAGTGAAGGGTCGCATGGTGATATCGAATATTTCCAGTGACTGCTATACCCCTATTCTGTAACTCGTTAAGAAATCGTCCTTAGCCCATTCGTGCCGAAAATCCTCATATGTAACGAATATTTCCAAGCGACGACGCCATTCTGTAACACTAACTAACGACAGGCGATCGTTTCATTTCCGGTAACTAAATTTCGGTTCTTAACGACGAAACATAATATGTTTTAGAGCACCTTGCATGGAGGCTACGATTTTCCACCAATCAGATGAAGCTCCCAGACGGGCAAAAACGAAGCTATACTTTGACGCACAAGCGATTAGCTCACCTCGTGGTCAGTTTTTCAAGAGAAGAGGAAAGCGCAAGGACAATAGCTGAATTATGCAAGTAAGTGGAATAGAACTTTGAATTACAAATGAAATGTTTTTCAACTGGAGGGAGTGTTTCGAGGAGTTATTTAACGATGACGATTCTGGCGAATTGTCGCAGCAGGTTACCTCCTCGTCGCTGGAAAGTAGGAGGGGAGGGCGAAGGTTGGCGTGGGAGTGGCAGGGGGAGTTTTGAAATTGTTGGGGTTGCTGTTGTAGCATGGGGAGGGAAGTAAGGAGAGGGGGTGGGTGGGGTGGAAAAGCGGGAGAGGGATTTGGAGGGCAGAAGTGGGAAGGTGGTTCGTTTTGGGGAAATGGAAGGAATCTTATGAGTTTGAGGAGACTTTCTCGGTGCCAAAGGAACGTGCCCGAAGAGCACGCTTATACTCGACTGCCTGGCGAGCGACTTGGCCTTAAAATCCCTTCATTCGGCCAATGTTGAGGAGAGGAAACGTGCAAGGAGGCGGAGGAAGGGGAAGCAAATGACGCGAGGCAGGCACTTCGCCGCCCGAGGACACCTGATGCCGCCCTTCCATTCAAGTTTTCAGGGCTAACAGACTTGAGCCTTGAGAGTTCCGGGAAGTGGAGTCGGATTCTTTCATCACCAATTGAAACAAATTAAAAAACCGTTGAAAACAAAAATAAACAACTTGAAAGTTCATTCAAACGTTGCTGTCTATTTTGACTAGATTTCAGAGTGAAGTTTACATTCCCTCTCTCGAATTTAAGTTATCAGGTATCTCCAAGACAGGAGGAGGGAATGGATGTTTTAATGAGTGAAGACACCGCTGAGATTATTTCTGAAAGCTATCTCGCTGCTTTCGACACTTGCTGTTACGGCTATATGGCGTGTATCAAGATGGATGTTTGTCTTGTCGTTCTGAAAAACCACCAATAAAGCACTCAAGATCGTAGTGCATAATTGTTACACTTATGAATCGATATTCCCCATATTTTTTTCTCCGATACAAATGAGTAAATTCACTGTCCTAGTATCTGAGCTGTTCGCAATCTATCGATTGTTTGTACCGATATTCATAGGAAACATGCTCAGGCATTTCTTTGTAACATTTATCTTGTTTAGATATGCATCACTTCCGTCTCATCTTTTGTTTTTCAGAAGGTCAAAATCAAATGCCTTTGCTATATCCTCGGATTACTTCCGGGGCAAGCACAGTCAAAGAAGTTTGACAATATATTTTATATATATCAACGTACATTGCCATTTTGGAAATTGCCAGATTGGAAATTTTTGTTAGAGTTAATAAAAATAAAAGGAGCTTTGTAAATAGTGTAGTGTTTCGTCAGTTGCAGAGGGGATAATTAGTGATAGAAGGGAAAGTGGGGAATAACTTTAATGTGGTAATTGATTTTACTTTTGACTCTCGTTTCCCGTTGATATCACTGAAACTTTTAATAGAATTCTTGAGATATGCACTGACGTCATAACCATTGGGTGTTACTTCTCCCCAACTCTTCTCATCGTCTTTCACCATGAACGACAAAGCCTCCCCACAACAAAGTGACGGTGCCCTCCCATCCCATCCCCCAACTCCTCACCCCCCCCCCTGGAATTTAGAAAACATGGACAGCGGAATCGGAATATGCGACATGATGAATGCTTTATTAATGTCGTAACCAAGGTCGGCAATAAAAAAGGGCTTAGTCCATTTACTCCAACGCTCGTCTCACTATCATCATTAGCATGTCATTCGATGGCTGCCCATTCGTTCCATATTACTCCAACATTTCTCATAATTTGTGTAGATACTCCAATAAATGCCTTTTCGGAATCCAAAAATGTAAAAATATACTTTCTTTCGAAAGTTCATGCACCAACAATTGCTGAAGTGTGAACACTTCATCACTGCATCCCCTTGTGGTCATAAACAGAAACGTCTTTCACCATATTCTTCAACACTCTGTCGATTAATTCTTCACTGAACACTTTTTCCGGAATTCTCAATCGCCTAATTGCTCTAATATGTTTCAAATCATTCTTCCTACCTGTCCCTTGTTCAATACAACTATTACCACATTCCACCCTCCATTGGAAGTTTTTGAGCAAAATCAAAGCAATTCAAACAAGAGACTACTAAGTTGCGTACACCCGCACTTCACGATATTCCGTTTGCGCCTGAAACCATCCCATGTTTTACAAAATATTCTCAATGCCGTTTCACCGTCATTTCATCATCCATCTCTTGTGTACTCCCTTCATTAGTATATTACCGTCACATTATGGCATATGGATATCCTATCATACTGGGAAGATACTAAACTGATACGCCGCTCTGGGCGATATTGGGAACGGGAAAACGAAGAGGCCGGTGAAATCTGCCAGGCACCCGACAACATCAAATGGGACTCCACTCAACAACAAAACTTGGAATCCGATCGACACAGTGGCGGAAAAAAGACAAACAAATCCACCAATCACAGCCGAGAATACGACGGGTGTAGAGGAAGAGGAGTTAAACCAACCCCATGCTAACTTGTTTACTAGTGTTACCTATGTCTTTCAGAATTCTTTATGGTCATAGTTGACTGTTCTTTGAATAAACTAAAGTGGTAAAAATTAGATAAGTTGAATGATGAATGGAAGAAAAAACGATGATTTTAAGCAGTTAAAATAAAAAATTATGCATCCATTAAAGGTAATGGAAAAATAATATAACAAATGAAAAAAAGGGATGTCAAATAATAAATAAAGAGCTGAAAACTGTAAACATATTTATGATAAAAGAGATGTCATAGATTTTTATATGACTTAATTTTCAAAGATGAATGCATTATTTTCTTACCCCATTTTGTTCCCTCCACAATTAATGAGTAGTTTCATTAGCTTGAAAATTTTAAGTTACCTATTTTCATACAAAAAATACCTCACACATCAATTTTCGTCCCCGTAATGCTTCGAATATGTTACTGACCGGCTTTGGTGGGCTCCGCTCAGCCCGGGAGATTCTGTTTTCGCACTCCCAACACAGCTATAGTATATTCGACTGAAATTTTGCACCAGTCGTCAGTCCTACAGACGAAGGGAAAGAGACGCCCCTTCAAAACGTGAATCACCGCGTGTAAGACGTGAAGAACTACCCGAGATCAGTTCACATCGGCATCCTTTGCCCTCTCACGATTTACACCCTACAGGCAGATTTCCACCGGATGTTATTTTTCTCATAGTTCACAACCCCAAAGTTACTACAAAATCGCCGACTGTATAAAATCCTTTAGTGATTGTATTAGATACGCAGTTTAAAAAGCCAGGTAGAAGAGATACATACTTCAAAAGATAAGGTGAATTCATTCCAAACTAACATCATAACGATTAAACCGAAAAAACAATACCAAGTAAATACACATCATGCCTAATGAATAACCTGTCGTTTTTAAACAGGAAATCATGTAACAAAAGAAGGTTACGTCAGGATTGAAAGATATTTTCCATAATTACGACTAAAATAGGCAAAATGTATTTTCGAAAGATGGTGTATCTCGGTAAGTTATGGCCTAAGAAAAACTTTAAATTTCAGAATTAACGTACTGATGATACACGTGAAACGTGCTGCCATGAGGAATCTCCATTAAATTCGAGTCTTAACAGCAGAAAACGGTATGCATAAGCTGAGTATGAGTATAGCAGAAGCAAAAGAAGAATGCTAGGATAGCGCTGTATGGAGGAAATTAATGGACCAGAGTCAGCCTGACATTACAACCACCGTGACATGAATGTCTTTTGATTGGCCGTATGCCAATAGGGAACTCCATGATGGGTTTCATTCAGGCATCTCGACAATTTTCAAAAAGAACATAATAACAGCAATTTACTAACCTTAGAGGTAAGTGAAGGGCAGAGATCCGAAGTAACTATCGAGGAGCCGAGATTTATAACGCGATTTCAGGATCTGAAAAATAAAAGACAATATTATCAATTTTCACCAATCGTAAACTTCCTTGGTGCAAGTATAATCCAGACTCGAGCCCGTGTTGCGTTATATGAGCTCATTATAGCTGGTGTTATCTTAAAGCTGCAACAATAATTGTGGACTTGGAATACAACATAACAGAATATTTGCTATTTCACATCGCACTTTCGACAAATCATTAACTGAGGATAACCATCGCTTAGTTCTTTCATTGACGAATTGCATTAAATAACAGGACCGTAAACCATGAGCACCTTTGGAACCAATATCTGTTAGATTGGCTTAAGGCACAGAGTTAATGTGCTCATTACCTGTAATGCATATTCATTTCATCGCAGCTCCGCTGTTATTACCAGGAATACATAATTTATTCGTAATCGAGCAAGGGTGGCGTTATATAAGCTCATCATTCACCGCGTTATCTTAAAGCAACAACGAAATTTAGGGAGCTTGAACTTCGGCTCCCCATAGAACCTAAGTTAACTGCTCAGAAGCACCAAATTTCACCCCGCTAAGTGTGGTGAAGATAGTACACAGATGCCGTTGAAAACTCATGGATATTGGCTGCTATTATAACTTTATCCGGTTAGTGTCATGCTCGGATTCCTTCTGAAGATTTGTACACTGGGGAAACGCCTTACCATCACCTTGTGCTGATTAGATTTGCAGATTATATCTCGACGGTATTTCTAATGAATTCTTTGTCATCATCATAGAAGTCGACAGAAGCACTATTTCCATCGAATTACAAAATTTTACCTTCATGTATCGCAATAATAAAAAAAACTCAACATATATGGGGTATGAATAGTCTATTTTATTTTTAATCAACGTCACGGAGGTGTTCGCTTCTTGTATACAGTTTTCCAAAGATGGCATTTGTTTTATATGGAAATACACTACTAGTATATATATAGAGGAAAAAATAAGGTCTAATTGCAACTGTCCTATGTGTTTCCCACTTTTGCAGTGAACACCATGTGATATTATTTTTCAACAGCCGAAAAACGTAGAGCACGGAAAGGTCAAATTTTGTAATTCACATCACCTGGAGAGGATATGTTTTTTCTATAATTATCAGTGAATTTGGGTCCTTTAGCGGTGGAACAGTTTAGTGCGATAACTCCATTTCAGTGAACGTCGAATCCTTTTTCCACTTTCGATCCCTACAGCCAAGCAAATTCCCTCAATCAATCTTTCTCGAAGTTTACAGGAGCGAATATCAGCCAAATTTCATAACCCTGGGTCTTCATTTTCAAACTAACATTCTCACGCTGTGCCCTCAATCATTTCCCGTTTTTCCTTCCTTTTCTCAGTCCTTTCCCCCTCTTCCATATACATTCAGACACCCACCCACACCATTCATCCGATACCTCAATATCCCACCACTTTACCTTTCACTCCCCACCCCCTCCACCCCCTCCTCCAACCCTCGCCCAAGCCGAGAGAAAGAGGATAAAAGGGGGAGTGAGGGTATCTCCTTCTGAATGTTCTCTGAATCTTCTTCTTTCTCGACCCGCCGAAATTTCGCGTCGCCTCGCCATCGCCCGATATCGGCTCACAACTTCGTCCTTCGCCGTCGTTCATCACCTCCGCAAAGTTCTCGGAAGAATATGCTCCCGTCATTATTGTCTCATCTTCTTCGATGGCACGAAAGCATGAGCATCAAGACCGGCGCCTCAATTCACCCCCGCTGCTGCTGCCTCAACATCTAACCGCCATTTCCAAAATATCGCTCCTTTTATTCCCAGAAGAGAGCGTTTCATTCGTCCGAAGTTATTCCTTATACATTTTTCATTTAAATTCCAAGGCTCTGATAAGGTGAAATATTACCAAACCAGGGGTTACTTGAAATCCTTCAGAAAATATCAAAATTCAAACAATAAAAATAATTTTTTTAACTTTTTAATGAAAATGCATGAGTATAGAAGAAGCTTGGTCCTTTTTTCACAAAATGAAACTGAGTTCTCTGATGGGGAGGATTATATCGCGAGTGAAGTCCCAGAAATATAAAAGGCGATTTGTAAAACTTTTCATGGATGATAAATCAATTATTTATACATTAATCCCAATAGAGCAAAACTTTATGGTATAGTAGGGCTTACCGCATGACATATACAGCCCTTATATAATTTAATAATAAATCAGAAGCATCTGATCGATGGGTAACTCGCAATTACAAATATTACGATAAACTACTGAAAGCGGGTCGTTGAAATGGACTCATTCATTATTGTCAAGCCATGCCTTTCCTTAACCCATAACTACTGTCGTGGTTTTCGGCCACGTTGTACACACTATCCTATTGGGTCTTTTTTGACCCGAATTTTCGAATTGCTCGTAAACAACAACCGTCACCCGCACTGTCTCAAGTTCAACTGGCTCGCTTCCCCCTCCCCCTTGAATTACATTATAAACAAAGGTTGCTGCGTGCGGCCGTTTTACCACAACAAATCACTGCAAATTACGTCGGGTCAAAAAAGGAAGCAACGAAAGCAGGTGAGGGTAAAGTTCGTGAAATTCCAAAAAAGCCTTATTTTAGTCCCAAAATCTTGGTGAAGCTTATCCTGTGTGTATTTTGCTCATTATTTTTTAAAAATTAGGAAAATTCTCCGAGTGCTTCATTTTAAATTCTTTATAATTATTTCGCCATGCAGAGCGTCGGAAAGAAGAAAATAAAGTTGGAATATTAACCCAGCGTGCTTCGAGATTTTAAATATTTTAATAAACGATTCTGGGGTTTGTATTCTTTTTCAAATTGTATACGTTAATTGTTGGATATAAGTTCACGGGGGTTCAGTTTCAGATTATATGTTACTTTAATAAAAATGAGCTTTACTCCTCCTTTTTTATCCGATCTGGATCAAAATAATCATTAATGCTTTTCGCAGTCCATCAAAATTACTTTTAACAAATAAAACGTTAAGCTCGATTATACAAAATTCCGTCACTCATTCAAAGTCAAAGATGTTACAGGGAGCATATCGAGAGATTATTGTTTTTGTGGGGAAGCAGTGAGCAAGAGTGTTCGCCTCCCGACATCATCAAATGGCAGTGAAACCTTCGTGCGTCACGATGAGCGTGATGGAGAGGGCTAAATGCAACGAAGGGTGACTTCGAAGTTTTTGCGGAAAAAGTAGGATTGGGATGATTAGGAATGTGTGGGCGGTGAAAGAATGTGGATCGTCCCGAATCGAGACTGGGAGATATTCGAACGACGAAACACATTTCATGAGAATGGAGATGGAAGGGAATGAGAAGGCTGGAAGAGTCTTGCGTGAATGGAGCGGAAGAAACTCCCAAGTGGGAGGAATACCCAGAAGCGTTTTATAAGTAGGAGACGACGCATGAGTGCAACTGAAACGTAAAGGTTAATCAAGCATAGGGCACCGCGGTGGATATCAGAGAGCAAGTTTTACATCTACATACTACCCCGCGAGCCGCCGCATGGGCGGGTGGCAGCGGGTGGTAGGTCACCAGCCGTGTAAAGATGTTAAAGTTTTGGGGGTGAAATGGTGACATGTCCTATGGGAGTGTATTTGGAGGAGCTCAGTTTTTATTGTGGTCGCTCATTGTGCGCGGAAAGAACGAGTTTTTGTACCTATCTGTTCGGCTGAGTAGCTCTCTTATTTTATCGCATCTGTCAGACCTAGAGGTGTAGTGAGGCGTCATGATAATATTCTCTCTGTCGCTCTGAAACACACCAGTTCTGAATATCTTAAGCAGCCTACGCCTAGTTTGCAGCCTCCGAGTCTCTAGGGGCTCCCACCTCAATTCCTCTAATAGTTGTGAAACACCATATGTACGCTCGTAGCAGTTTTTAAAGAAGCGCGCTGCTTTCCTTTGTATTTTATTAATTTTTTGGCTATATTTTTATGACCAGGGTCCCAAATGCTCGCGTAGTATTCGAGATGTGGCCTAACCAGAGCGAAGTGGCATCTCTCTTTTACTTTTTCAACAGAGGACCTCCCTATTATACGTTTAACAAACCGTAGTTTCTTTAATGCTGTGCCGCATATGTTTTGTATGTGTTTTTCCCACGATATATCTGAAGTTAAGGTAATTCCAAGATTTTACAGGGATTACAGCAATTACTTGATCCTTTGACATCGATAACCGCAAAAGGAATAGGCCTGCAGGAATTTAACCGTGCTGCAAAATTATTGTATTGCCATATGGATTCGGTGGGCCACGGGCAAAGGTGTGGAAACATTTTGAAACGATACCTTTGACATGGAGAAAACTTGAACATAAAACACTGCCCCGAATCTAGAGGGCTGTCGGAGTGCTCGCCCGCCTTCTTCAGTCTCGGAAGCCACTCAATGGGCCGCTCAGTTAACAACCGGAATCAGAAAGCATAAGTAGGCCTAGTCGGCGCGAGAACTTGAAAGTCAAACGCAAAAAATAAACGAATATCAAGAACAGGAAGTACTCGTAGCTCACTGACCACACTGGGTGTCACAAACAAATGTAAAGAAAAATATTTCATCCTGCCAAAGATGCTAAAATATCAGACTCTTAGCGAACTACCTTCCGAGATTTTGGACAATAAATCATTGCCTTTTTACGTGGGAAATGGTACGTGTATGCACTCCAGAGATATTTTATTCAAAAGAATTAGCAAATTATAACACCTATGTCTCGTCAAAAATTAACAGTGAGTAGTTAATATCTCATATAACATCGTGTAGTTTTATAGGCATTTTTTGAAAATCAATCATTTAGTCCCAGCAGAAATTATTTCAGGATCACAAAAAAAACCTTACGTTGTGAAGGAGTTTTAGAAGTTCCGCGTAAAGAAAAATGCGTCAAATTAAACACATATAATTTATGTAATAAACACTTAAATTAAACATTTGTTTTTATTTAATAACTTAGAATTTTGGACATAAGAAAGTGTAATACTGTATCATTAATTATGTGATAGTTAATTCATTCTTCTTACAGCTGCTAAAATTAAAATATATAATTCGGATATGACTAGGGAACTATCTCGCTCAAAACTATCTTAAATGAAATAACAGGAGAGATAAATTAGTAGAGTAATGTTGGCGAGTAAACTTGTAACAACTATTACGTTATATTTGAAACCATTCCTTCCATCCATCGAATCTAGTTACTTTTGTCACAAATTCTGCACATATTCCGTAAATTGTACGCACCTATTTAAAGCGATTACAACAGATTGACTGCGCTATTTTTTACTAATAATATGCCTTTTTTTAAATCAAGGGAAATTGAGCTCTACGGAAATAAATGAGTCTCAAATGGCCATAAACAATTTTAAGGTCATTGGAGACTCATTTATTTTTGCTGCCATTTTTGGTAAAAAAATACCACAAGGAGAAATAATTGATTTTTTTCTGATAGTCTTCACTCGCAGCTGTCATATTTCAATAGTTCGTGGCATACCAGCCATAGAAAAATAATTCACCAAATTAACTCCCACAAATATCCATTGACAAATATAGCATTCACTCCAACTCCACTCAACTCCACAATTTTATCCGAAGGAATGAAGTTTAAAACTTAAACTTTTGTGATACTTTCGTTACATTTATCTTTGTATTTATACATAGATTAAAAATCGTTTTCTGTCACAGGGACTTGAACCTGCATCTCTCGATTTCGCACCGGGAGCTTAAGTTTAACGGGTTAGCAAGACGACTTTTTCCCACGTGGATTTCTTGAGCGAATAATTTTTCATTCTGTGGGATTTCGGGAACACGCGGATTGCTCCGTAAAAGAAATACCATGGTCAGGTCTAGTACCTATCCTCATGAGAGTGAAAACTTCACTGGTTTCCAATTGTCGGCTTTAACCTCGTGTATGGCGGCGCTAAGCGCACGCTTTTGACTCACTCAGTTACATCTTACGTCCGTCAGTCCTGAACAACTTGTTCTCTCTAACCCCTCAAAAAATCCTTGAAGTTGAGGGACGCCACCGCAAATAAACTGGCGAAAGCTCTCGACGCGAAATCGAGAGCTCGGCACTCGAGTCCCGGTGAAGGAAAATGATTTATCTTCTGTGAAATTTCGCACTGAAATGCACTTGCAGGTAACTACATACAAACACATAGCTGTAACTATTCACCAAGAGCGTAAGGATTAAAAAAATGTATAGCATTTACGGTCAAGTACAAATATTATCTCAAATTCCTCTTTATGATTTCACTTATTAGAGTAATAGCAATACAGCAGAGCTGTGGTATAGTAGCAGATAGGATGCAAGAATTACTAGAATAACTTTTCCAATATTTCATTCTGATGGCGCACATATCAATTGAGAGATACAGGTAACATTAATCTATCAACTCTCTAGCAACATCTCCTCTAATCCACGTTTTTGTTCAGCACCGGACATGTTCGAAGATTGATGAATGGCTTAGTACTTATGCAGATCTTAAGATACTGCATCTCCGTTCACTGGAACGAAGGAAAAAGTAAAAAAGAGGGAAAAACATCCGCCGGCAGATTAAATGTCATTTTCTGTTCATTAACTCTGCGTTACAAGGCAAGAGCAGCGAAAATTGACACCTAGCAACGTTGAGGGAAAGGGGACTACACAGGGAAGGGTGCCCGTCGGTTGTTAAACGAAGCCAAGGAATCCACTGAATCAAGAACGAAAATATCGTAATCCGAGAAACTTCTGTTCTTATTTAGTCAATGGGTCGCCATCATTAATTTTTCCAGCCTCTCGCTCTACTTATACGTCATAAATCCTTAACTACTCATTACACTTTGCTTAGTTGGCACTGAAATCGCGGTGTTCCTTGTTTTTCGCCCAGAATGTCTGAGAGACTAAAGCCTATTCAAAACTTCAGGGAAGTGGGAGCGCTTTAATATTCATAGGAACACTTGAGGTCCTGAATATCGCTAGCCTGTCACGTTGACATCTTCACAAAGAGGAAACTCTCCGCATAGGTTGAACTTTGCTCTTTGTTTCCAAGAAGATGAATACAATTTGAAGCCAAATACGGCTTTGCAATTCAATTCCGTCATATATATGAGGATTTGGAAAATATATTTTAACGTGACCGCCAAATTCATTTTAATTAAGGCAGGAATGCCAGATTTTAATTGTAATAATCGAAAGGAAAATGGAAAATAAGAATGCTTTTTTGGCGTTTGCAATATGTGGTTACCTGCGTCAATTTCATATGGCGTATAATGCCTTTGATAAAAATTCAAGACTTAAGAAGCCACAAAAGTGTCATCAAGTGAAATCTATTAGAGCACAAGGGAGTAATTCACTACTTGATGAGATTTATTACACGTATTTTTTGCATGCTCAACACAATTATCAATTTCGAAAGCCCAAGTACAAGCGCTCCGTGATTACAAAGCGCGGTTGGTGGGGAAAGGGAGACGCGGGAAACAGATTTAGCGTCAAGTCCACCGAACAAATTTCGTGCAAAAGCTGATTCAAAAGATGCTTAAAAGTGAGGGAAGAAGGAATGGCTGGCGAAGAACGGAATACAACGTGGGGATGGTTCCTCATATTGCCGCTGCAGTTCCTGGCGTACTTACGGTACTTTGAGCGTGATATATCACAAATACATGGACTCCAATGAGCGTGGTCTCATTTTAAATGAAATCTAAATTGTCAAATGACAGCTACGCATTAATTATTAAGATCACTACTTTCATAAAAATTCGTTCAAAAATAGAATCTTTTTTCAATGGCAATTGGAAAAGCTGCATACTCCTGAGGTGCCATGTTAAAAAGTGAGTTCCGACGTTCAGATTAAGACAGTTGGTAGCGGTAATTATTTCGTAGGCTTTCTCAAAATCTTTTTAATACAATTTATTACTCACCATCATGATTTTTACAGAATTAAATAAAACTTGATTTATTAAGGTGCTCTAATCATGCAGTGTGTGAGAGATAGTTACAAAAATGAAACATACATATTTAGTTAAGTTTTGAGAATTTTAGCCACACGCACATATCCTATGCGTCCTTATTATTATTATTATATTCATGAGTCAGGCATCATTTCCGACGCAGTGTGCTTAATAATTATAATAATAAGGGTACGAAAGCGGACCACCAGCCTCCTCGTGGCGTACCTGGTAACGGCTCTGCCGGCCAATGGTAGACGTCTGTGTGTGGGGCTAACCACCCCACATGCAGAGTTATCTGGTTCCCGGGAAGATAACCAGAAGTGCCACCCACAACCGGCCTCTCTCGTAAGGGGGACCTAGTGGAGTTGGGTGTGGCAAGGAAATGACCATCAGAAAGGGTGCTCGTATGGAGTGGACGGAACCCCTAAGGGACGACCTCCTTGCATGCTATGCTGCCAGCGAGCCGAATTGCAGAGGATATATGGCAAGGATGCACTCTTTGTGGTGTGAGATGCATCCTGAACACAACCACCTGTCGCAGCAGAATCTGCGCTACTATGCCAACCACTTGCGTAAAAAGGAAACTCCCCAACAACCGCGTGTTCAGAGAAACCACCGGCCATACCACCCTCCCAGACACAAGCAGTTTCTCCACCGGCTGTTTTGACGGCCACCGGTGCGTCGGTAACGCCGACAAGTAGGGAGGAATTAGATCAGGCCGACTCTGAACTCCGGACGCGGTTGTTAAATGAAATCACCTATGATGTAGGACAAGCCAGGCAGAGAGATATCCATCGTAAGATCTCTCTGCGGAGCAATCTCCTGACCAGGTTGAATGGCTATATCGACGAAATCCTTACGGAGACGTCGGACCTAAGGACGGTCAATTGCGTGGTCTACGCTGCTGCCAAATGATGGCCAACTCCCAAAAGCCCACCTCTTGGGAGGACAAAGCGGCAAATCGGCTTAAAAAGTTGGAAGCCAAGATCACGCTGGGGAGACGACAGGCTTCTAGGATTTAGTGTGTGATGGAATACATGACATCTGGGCGGACTTTTACACCCAAAGTCCGACGCATAGCACGCAGTCTCAGATTTCACCATCGCACACTGAACAAGAACGTGCTGTTCACCGCTAAGCAGCACGCGGTTGGTAGAGTTCGGGCACTAACCACGGCCCGAAAAAAGCTCCTGAAGAGGAGTAAGGCCGTGAGGGAGAACTCAACCTTCCTCCTTCACCCGTCCCGTCTCTTTCGACCACCTCAGTTTGTCGTCGAATCTCCGCCATCCGTCCAAGAGGTGGAACATTTCTGGAAGGATATCTATGAAACGTCGAAGCCATTCAATGTAGACACTCCGGCCATAGACCTCTTTAAAAAGTTGTGCGACTGCCAACTACATGAAGTGGATGGACCTCTCTCCATCACAGTGAGTGACGTGAAGAAGGCCTTCTCTGGCAAGAAGATTTTCTCGGTTCCTGGAATGGATGCCGTGAATAACTTCTGGTGGAAGAAGTTCACTTCCACCCACCGACATCTCGCCAGAATCTTCACGTCCTTTCTCTCGGGTAGAGAAGAAATTCAACCGTGACTGACTGACGCACGCACGGTTCTAATACCTAAGAAGGAAGACTTGTCCAATCCTAAGAACTACCGCCCTATAACCTGTCTCAACACTGTATACAAGGCGTTCACCTCCATCATGAGCGACCTTATCCTCCACCAGGTCCATCCGGTTTGGGAGGAGCTGTACGAGCAGAGGGGTTCAAAGCGTGGAATCGCAGGAGGTAAGGACAACCTGCTCATTGATAGATGCATATGCCAGGATGCCATCCAGCATAAGGTCAACCTATCAATGGCCTGGGTGGACTACAGAAAGGCGTTTGACACCACTTCACATGAGCTCATTGTAGTCATGTTGAAGTTGATGAAAGTCCACCCAGAGGTAGTATCTTGCATCCAACACCTGATACCACTCTGGAGAACACGCTTCGTCCTGACTGCAGGCAAGCGGTCCGTCTCGACAGAGTTGGTATCATACCACCGTGGCGTTTTCCAAGGCGATAGCTTGAGCCCCTTGCTGTTCTTCATTTCCCTCCTACCTCTCACGCTAAGGCTGTGAAGGGGTAGGATACATGTGCGGTGTGCCAGGTGACAGGAAGCATAGGGTCACACATTTTTTTTATATGGATGACCTGAAGCTCTACGCTTCCAACGCAAAAGAACTTCGTGTGGCCCTGGACACCGTACTGGAGTACAGTGAGGCTATAGGGTTGGAGTTCGGATTGAACAAGTGTGCATCCATCCACCTGACGAGAGGAAGATTTTCGGAGAACAAGGAAGACGCGCACCTCGTTGACGGGAGCGTCATTCGCCACCTCAAGTGCGATGACAGCTATGAATATCTCGGCGTCCCCCAAATCCGAATGCAGGAAGTTGCAGCATTGAAGGAGAGACTCATCCCAAGTACACACAGACTCTCAGCAAAATCTGGAGTTCTGAGCTGTCTGGCAAGAACAAGATTCTTTCCACGAACATGTTTGCAATTCCCACAGTGCTGTACACCTTCGGATGCATGAAATGGAATGTCAACGAATTGCAGAACCTCGACAGGAGGACGAGGAAGATGATGACCATCAATAGAAGTCTTCATCCGAAATCTTCCGTCGCCAGACTGTATCTCCCTCACAGTGTAGGTGGTAGAGGTCTGTTGAGCCTGGAGTGTCCACTGTACTGGAGTCCACAACAGAGTTGTCCTTGGAACAGCATGCCGAGTTCTCAAAAGCAGAGACCCCCTGATCAGTCTCGTAAGAGATCACGAAGGTGCCGGAGTATCACGATTCACGAGATATCACGGAGGTTCCAGGTGTTTCTCTTCCAGGCGGCCAAGAGGGCAGCGGACGAAACCGGTATGGACTTTGACCCGACATCAGACGGTAGCCAAGACGATAAATCTGTCTTGTCGTTGAAGGCAGACGTCCTTAAGCTCGAAATTAATAAGGCCGAGCAGAAAACCTTGTTTAAGGAACACACCGGTAAGCCCATGCATGGATGTTTCTATCGAAACATGGAGAAGCATGGGCTATCGAAGGAGCTGACGTTTGCCTTCCTCCGTATGGCCCTGGAGATATTGAGTCCGTCGTGGAGAACGATAAATGCACCATCTGGTGTAATTACTCCTTTTCTACCATCAGGCAGTTGGAGGCGACCGAGCCTGATATCGTTCTCCTAGACCACCTCTCATGCTCCATGTTTGTGATAGTTTTCGGCCCCGGCTGATATCAAGACCTGCTATTTGAGCTTCGGCAAATGTACCAAGGACGCTCTGTTAAACTGGTAGTCCTCATCATAGGTGTGCTTGGAGGAGTTAAGGGCTCGCTGCTGGAGAGCATCAAGTGCATTCCGTCCTGCGTGGCACAGGCGGAGTTACTTGCAGCTTTAATGCAGAAGGCCGTAATACTTGGGTCCCTCCGTCTACTCCGTACGCACGACCCAACCGCAGCGTAGCCACCAATCCGATGGGCGTCGGACGTGGCTGCGATAACTGCCAAACCCCTCCCGAGTCCTCGGCCATTATGACGGCAATGAAACCCGATGCTTGCCGAGGACTCGGAGCGGGAAAGTTACCAATTTAACGATAATAATAATAGTAATAAAATGAATTCTTCATACCTAACAGCCGAAGCCTATTACTAAGTGTGTAATATATGGACGAACACACACAAACATGCCCAGGGAGGTGTAAATATCCTACCTAGGCGGGACTCGAACCCGCGACTTTCGGTTTGGCAGGTGAGGACTTTACCCCGCCGCCACAGAGGCCGGCACTTCGTACTTTGTACTTCGAAGAATCCGGGAGAGACAGATAAGTTCCAGATAGATTGGCAAGAAAGATTCCGGTACATATAGTGCTGGTAATTCGCAATCCTATCCAGGGGATGAAGCAGATTCAGACCACAACTTTTGGAAATTCTTTGCAAAATGTGGAAAGATAAGGAGAAATACGAAAGTATTAACTGGGACAGTGAAGAAGTATCAATAACAGAATTATAAAACCCTGGATGCGATAAACGTGAGATCAGTGGAAGATGCATCGGGAAGTTGGATAAGAAATTTTGGAAGAGGCATAAGCAACGGCAGGCTTTTAAAGGGCTCCTAAAATTATAAAACCATGGATCAACAAGAAGATGATAACAGAAATACCGAAGAGAAGGCAATAGAAGAGTGCAATCTCAATGCTATATAGTTGAATGCTCCGTAAAACTTAACAAACGATTAAAAAGACAGACGAAGAAAGAGATAAATGAAAACGAACAAAAGAAACGCGTAAAATAATAAGCCAATCACCACTCACTCCCTAACTTAGGTATGCGATTGCAGTAACCTGTCGTGAGTCTCAATCACACACGCACCCAGGGTCTGCAAGGATTTCACCTTCGCCAGTGGCCCGTCAATCACACTCAGGGAAAATGGTATGGAGGGTGGGAAAGGTGTAACACGGTGCCCAAGGATTGAACCTCCTAGCTCAAAGAAGTACAGAGTAATTGAGATTCAAAACATTGCAATCGTATACCTATGTAAAGGAGCGTGATTTAACTTGTGCTTTACGTGTTTCTCATTTATTTGTGGCGTGTGATTGGTGGGTCACTGGCGAAGGAAAAATCCTAGCACACCCTGAGTGCGTATGAGATTGAGACTCACGACAGTTCACTTCAAACGCATACCTAATTGAGGAAATGCTTGTAACATTTTCATTATGTTTGATTGTTTTGACCTTGAGTGGAGGCTTAGTTAAGGAGGTTTCCTCCTCTTTTATCTTTAAATGTCATTTCCGAAATATTTCTCCAGTTTCCCATTCTTTGTGCACGCTCTAGATAACGGCCTATGGGACCTTTATCTTATTTTCACACGTACGGCCGTAGATACGTTCTCTTCATTATATGCTTGCATAGTTCCCTGACAGTGTAGGTAAAAACAGAAAAGTTTTTGCGCTTATTCAACAGCGTTAATATAGGAGAGGGATGGGAACGTAGAACGCAATGGAAGTGATGCGAACGCTAGTAGAGAGAAACCTAGAGTATTTCCAGAATATTTTTCCTTGCTTTATCGATTTAAAGAAGGCGTTTAATTGAGTGGAATGGGTTAAATAAATGGAAATTATTAAAAAATTTGGGATCGTTCGGGGGGACACACGTCTCATCCGTAATCATTTCATAAATCAGACAGAAAACTCAAAAAATGGTTATGGAAGCGTAAGAAAGATTTATTTTCTTCTCTAAAGAAAGAATTATGGTTAAGGGGATTTCATAAAGCAAGTTACATAAGAAGATGAACAATTACTGGTTTTTCAGTCAGCCGAGAGGTTGAAGTCAGTGATGAAAGAAATAGATGTACAGTGCAAATGGTGTGGGATGAAGATAAAACAGGAGACAGGAGAAAAAGGAGAGCGATTAGATTCTCTTGATGTAACAAGGCGGGCTGAATATAATAGTGAGAGGACACAAATCACGCAGGTTGTGCGAGTTATGTATCTGAATAGGATTTTGGAAGGAAACAGCTTTGGTAGAAGAGAAATAAGGTGTAAAATTGCCCTGGAAAGAGAATCGTTTTCAAAGAGACGGGAACTGATTAGGAGACACTGAGAAACGACGTAGAGGAAAAGGCTGGTGGAAATTCTAACATGACGGGTGGCATTGTACGGGTCGAAAACATGATCATTAAGAAGGGAGGGTACACACAAAATGTGTGTACCCTCCCTTCACTACAAAATGTGTGTGTGTACGTAGGCTCGCGGCGTTTGGGATGTGAGCTTGAATGAATATGAATAGGGTGAGCGCGGAGGACGACTGAAGCCGTTTTGGGTACGGTTAGAGAAGAAGAGGAAGCCAGTGGCGGAGGTTCGGAGTAGAAACAGGAGATGAATGGAGGGCGTTTTGAAAGGCGGGAGCGTATCAAAGAGGGTAATCGAGGGGAGACCACTGGAAAGTGTGGAAGAGCATTGGAGGAGGGATCAATATAAGAGGTGTACTATGTTAGGTATCCAACAATAAGGGATATCTAATTGCGAGTCATCGATGAAGGAAAAGGTGATATAATTCTGAGGATTGAAGATGTAGGGCAAGGACTGTTCAAACACCTACCACCCAGCTGGTAGGAAACCCAGATATAAAATGTTACGATTCTTGCAACTGTTTCAATCGGTAAGTCCAATTATTATGTGGTTTGTAATGTGACTGATGAAAAATCTCGCCTAAGTTACCTCAAGTGGTGACCACTTTGGCATCCTTCGTTTCTCGTTGGAACGCGAGAGCAAAGGAGCCCAACGCATCTTTTTCAGTGAGGTGAGGTGAAGACAGAGGGAAGTCTGGTAATCAGTATGGAGTAACTCTTTTAAGTAGACTAGTGGGTCATTACTCCGCGGTCTTGATGTGGAGAGGACTGCGTCCATTCTCTTCTAATATGCAGCCCGAGTAATTAAGACAACTAGTTTTGATCATTCAAAATTCTTCCTCCTACAATCGACTGACTTACTTCTTGGATTTTTGGTGAATCTCACACTTATATATTCCCTGTGTGTTGAAATTATCCCCCATATACCCCGTTGACTAGCAAATGTTCCCATCAACGACTCTAGCCACATTGATTTTTTAACTTTGAAAGATATTCCTCAGGACTTGGTGCTATCTTATCACTATTAAAGTATGTGCATACCATTCCAACTGAGCGAAATAAATACGCACGCCCATATACGTCCATGACATGTTTTACAAAATATTCAGTAAATGATGGTCTCAGGAGTGGCTTTGAGAAAAATTTCATCTTTGGAACAAAAGTTGATGTCGAAAGGCTGAAAATTTCAATATTTATCTTTATGAATGGTTTTAATAGTTTGTAGAATCTATTTTATTGCTGGAGCGATTTTTACTGTCTGATCTGTCGATGACCAACAATAAAATCAATAATAGAAGCTACGTATAACCACTGTCAATAAAATATAGTGATGTGAAGTGTCTTTATAGGTCACTTTTTTCTGAAGGAGATCAAAATTAAAGAGGTCTATATTGATCTTTCAGTGAGAAAACTCATCTTTAAAATAATACACTCCTCATCGTTCCCTCTTTGTATTCTACCGACTTAATGAGCGTCAGCTAGTGCTTAAATTAAGAGAGGTTGTGCAGAAGTGATCTACAAAGTCCCTGGATAAAATTCTTAGGAGTTTAGTATCTGCGCTTGGATGAGAGACGCTGTGCACCTAATTTAATTTTAAACACGTTATTTCTGTTTTGTATGCTGAATGGACTATCCTACACTTATGACAGCCGCGATGAGTTGAGGAAAGGGAGTCTCACCCTCATACAGCAAAATGCATCGAGGAGCATCTGTCACTAGTTTCTTAATTTTTTATTTCTTGCAGCCAATACACTGATGGATTTTAATTAAAGAGTTTGATATGCCGTCTCTACTCTCACTGCGTGTGCGTCTCACTGTCTTGGACGCATATTAAAGAATTTAAATAAAAAACATTGATTTGGATTGGAAGAATTAATTTTCACAGTTGGTTTCTTAAAAAAAAGAATCTCAACGCATGTATCACTGGTCTATATCACTTTTGCGGACTTAAAGGTTATAGCTGATCCTCATTGACTTGAGGAAGTAGAGTTCTTAATTCATATCCGTTTTTCTCCATCACGTCATGCTTTTAAACGATTGGCAAATTTATGCATTTTCCTCTGTTACAGATTTCTTTCTTAATTAAAGTTTGTTGGATCGATCATTAAACATCATTTTACGCCATTATACCAGGTTTTTCTCACAAAATGGAAATGATATTGATTTTTATAAGTTATTCCTGATAACCTAGTGTATTTTTCTTCGTTATCGATTACTATGCAAATTTCTGTCCGCAGAAAAAGTAAAAATGATTAATACATATTTTTCCACACTTTTGGCTATTTTACAACTCCAAGACAAAGAACAAAGACACATACATTAGACTATTTATCCAAAGCTTATCACGCATATTTTGGTTTTAAACTCGCTGACCAGGAAAAGGGTTGGTCACTGCATTGCGTGTATTGAACACCTCAGGCAGTTGGACTAAGCGACAGAGAAAAAGCCTCTGATTCGGATTTCATATGCTGTGGTGGGAAAGGAAAGATCATCAGGAAGACTACTACTTTCGTATGGTTGATGTTACCGGCTTTAACAATGATTCAAAAACTTCCATTCAGTATCCTAACTTTTTGCGGTCATTTCTGATATCCGTGCTACGCAGTAAAGATGGCCCAATTCCTAAGCTCTAAATATTTTCAACTTCCAGTTTCACTAACGAATCCTGAATCTAAAAAAAATACAAGATTGTAACGACTACGACTTCGTGCTGTCTCATGGACACCTTCTGAGCAAGCCATTTACTCAAGGTGAACTCAATGACATTGTCCGCGATCCTGATCCGCCCGAAGCGCCTTCATAATCACCATGTTTCAGGCTAAAGGAGAGAAATATATTGGCCACCCAATTGTATTGTCGACAAAGAGAGAAGAGCCTGGTAAAATATTTTGAGATGGATGAATAACTTGTGCACTGCATTGATGTCAAAGGACTTAATGAAGCTGTGGGATTCGAGCAACTTGGATAGAAATGAAGGTTGTTCATTGACCGCTCGAAGAGAAGTTCAAAGCAAGCGTAGCCGAATAATAGCGAATTATTTACATCTACTCCAATTGGTCACTCACATCATTGAAAATAAAAAAAACCTACGAAAAAAAAACGAGATCACTTCTCGAAAAGATAAAATATACTAGTCACTGCTGGACTGTTTGTAGTGACCTAAAGGTAATATTGATAGTGCTGGGTCAACGAGTAGGGAACATGAAATTTCCATGTTACATGTGTCTATGGGACTACCGTTCAGAGAAATACCACTGACAGTGAAAGACAAGAGAATGGTCTGCTATGGAGCTGTTTCATGTTGGCAACAAGAACACTTAATATATAAATATGAGAATACATCGCAATAAAATACCCTTTCCTCTTCTGATTATCAGTTAAAGCTCAATGAAAAGGTCTGTGAAAGCTCTGGGTGAAGATAACACTTGTTTCAACTATATCTTATCGATATTTCCATCACTAACGCATGAAAAGTTGAAAGCCAGTATTTTTGATGTACCTCAATAAGGCTTCTAATGAAAGATAAATGTTGTTTTTTTTAACTATAAACACCTTGCAGAAAGATGCTCAGTGTACTCTTTGTAATGTTATAGAACACTTTCTTGGCAACGTAAGGGCACATAGCAACGAGGTTCTAGTTGAAACCTTGTCGTTAAAAGAGGAGTGTCACGGTTCATTTGCAACACAGCCACTTTACAGTCTTTCCCTCAGCCCTTAGTGATGCAAGTGTAGAATTAGGGTAGGCACTTCTACCAAGATATAAAGGACATGGAACAAAGATATCCAGGTAAGTGGAACAAAACATGATGGCAGATTACCGTTCGTCCTTGAAGCGTGACATCCCTGTTTCCATACATACACATTTGATAGCGTTCGACGTAGCTCCCGCGTTGCGTCATTTTTGAGGACGACAGATTCAAAAGCTTTCACTACAACTTATCCCAGATTCCAGCCACTCCAGAGAATCAAAGAAGCAAAAGTTCCTTCATATGTTATATACTAATAATTTTTAACTTTCTGTGTATTATTTAAATAGTTTAAACTTCCACAGTGAAATAACACTATGGATAAATGACTATGTAACATATTTTTCCTGACGAATTTTTAGTACAATGTATTGTGTAATGCTGCATCTCATGAAAACAATAAAGATTTGATGTGTGTTTTGTGAAAAATTGTGACGTGATGGACAATTTCAGACTGTATATTCTTAATCAGAAACCTCAAGTAATTCAAAACCAGTTTTAAAATCCTACTTAGCAAACAAATATATATACTATGTTTACAATTGCAATCAACAATCAATCCATGAAGATTATCTCCACTTGACTGTTCACTTCAATTTGCACAAAAATGGCCCTCATCCGAGTCTCAAAGGCTGATTATTCTTTTCGACGTGTGTAAAAATATGCATTGGTTGGAATAAATGAAGTTGTTACTCTTTTTTGGTAAAAGCAAGTCAGTTCCAAGCATGGATCCAAGCTGTCGACCGATGTTCTCTCATAACGGTATCGTTATAGATACCATTTCTCCGCCCAAAATGAACATAAAAAACAGAGTTACAAGGCTTGGAAATAAAATTGATATGATAATTTTAGGGATAAAAGTTTTTTGCATCTCTCAAAAATTAAAATGTAGTTTTAAAATATTTTTTTAAAGAAGATAACTCATTTCTTCCAATTATAGCACGGTCTTGCTTCTTTGGAATGTTCATAGTAACCGCAACATGTGAAGGTCAATGTGATTGCGTTGCTAAAGACCGTAACAAAGAAATTACGAACAAGAACTCGTAGGACGATAGATTCAGAAAATCATCTCATTCAACTTATCCAAAAGTGACGTAGATTTCTCCTGTAATATCCAGTATGCATAAATATTAATATTATCAAATATTGCATAGGTTCTATCGTAGAAGCAAATTTTTTGTGTCATTAACATTACTTAAGTCATAACTATACAGACCTTATCTTCTCTCGACCCCTATTTATTAATATAAAATATTTTTCGGCACGAAAAAAAAGATCTTAAGGGCAAGACATACAAGTGATATTAGTTTTGGTTCCACTTTTTCATAATCCTAACTATCATTCTTCGATGAAAAGAAATTCTGAAGGAACTCCGAGCCCTGAGGATGCGTAATAAAGGAGCGAAACGTCGGTAAAAGAGTAATTCCATGCCATTCATAATAGATTGGACCAATGTCTCAAGGAAAGTATAAATATATATTAGTAATTCATCATCTTCGATACATCTTCGATAACCCGCCATACAGTCCCGACCTAGCGCCGAGTGACTTACATCATTAACCTGAACTAAAGAAGTAGCTGGGAGCGCAGCGCTTCGAAACTAACGAGGTGCTTCAAGACAACGTATACACTCATTCAAAATCATTGGCGGCAACATTTTATGAAGAGAGCATTGTAATGATTGTCCGCAGGTACAACGAATGCCTCAATCGTCAAGGTGATTATGTCGAAAAATTACCATAAGCGTACATAACTTGTTGTTATTAAAAAATTTGATAATATTCACTTGTCATGTAATACGTATGGCCTATCGGAGGTTGAAAAAAAAACTGCCCCCATAATATTGCTTAGTTTTGAAAATAAAATGCAAATGCGGCCTCTGTTGACACAAGAGGTGAGTCTCGTACAGGACATGTGGTAGTCGTTAAGTTGGCAGGTGATTCGGGTCTCCCCGCTGGGCTAAAAAACCTCCCACTCGGCCGGAAGCTCTCGCTTATCGCCGAGCATGGGGGGGTAGTGGAAAAAGGGTAATGGAAAGGGAAGAGAAGATTTAGCGAAGCACAACCACAGGGAGGCCGACACCATGAGGCGGATTGCCGTCAAAAGGACGACAATGGACCTCCCCTCCCCCCAGTCCTCGTATCTGTTGGGTTCCCCCAACAACGTTGGACGAGTACCCGTCAGTCTCGCTTACGCGAAAACTTACCGCACATCTTATGGGAACCGGAGGAGCCCGTTGCCTAAAAACTTGGGATTGAGTATCCCCCGACTCCCTCTACGGGCAGCCGTCTTGCCATCTGCCGGAGTACGTCATCAAATCAGGGACCCACCGGACCTATGGATGGTCAATTGGGACCAATCATGGTCAAAGCGTGGGTTCCGTCATCTCAATACTCCCCGTCTACCCATCGGTAAGTTGGCAGTGAGATACACCTTGAAATGAGACCCGACCACTCCTCCTCCTACCCCCTCACCGCCCTCCCCCCAACCCCTCTCCACTCTAATAGCCGCAACCCCCGGAAGGAGAAGAAGAACACGCACGATATTGCGCTCTCTCGCGCACTCCGCCTTTCCCTACCACTCCCCACCACCGCATAAAAGTCCTCTCTCCGCTCCGACACCCCCATGTCAGTGACGGGGGAGGGGGTGGGTAAGAGGTCTCCTGCCCTCCTCCTCCTCCTCCCCCACCTTTTCACTCCGCTCTGATATCCGGAGAGAGAGAGAGAGATAGAGAGAGAGGGAGGGAGAAGGAGGGAGATGGAGAGGGAGAGAGAGAGAGAAGAGATTAATTAGCGGAGAGGGCGGATCAATGGCCGGGACACGTGGCAACACCGCGCGCGCCTATGCCTCGAAAAATAAATGATAACATCGCAGACCCGCCCGCCCCCCTTCGGCAAAATCAGCAAGCACACTTGTGCACACGCGAAGTAACAAAGGAGAACGCACTTCGACCGGTGTTTACAGCAAAATGTCAAGTGCTTCATCGCTAATTGTAAGAGGTGCTGTGCGCAATCTTGGGAACGATCTCAAGTAATACGACGTCCAATCACACAACCTACGCTCAACCAGCGATTCTTTCCCTTTATCAACGTGCACACGCTAAAGAATATCTCTCTCACTGTCTCAAATTAACTAGACCATCCGTCGTCCTGCGATCAATTATCTTTTTTAAGCAAGTTATTCGTTGATTCACGGTGAAGTAGATAAATGTAGTGTGATATAAATTTTGTAATAGTTCTAGCGTGCTTTTAAAAGAGTGAGTCCAAGATAACGCCCACGCAGGTTTTGCATGAATTACTCCATATTCCGTTAACGCAAAACTGAAAGCTGATTCCAGAACTGAAAGACCGCGAGGATTCATAACTGTTGAGAATATGTTTAAAGATAAGGGAGAAATAGCGCCGATTTACGCTGCGGTAGTTTCGAGGCATCACGGTGTGTTAGCTGTCATAGATTCGTAGACCACGTCTATTACGGTTATTTTGCCCACCTTTCATTATCTTACATCTGAACTTAAAAATTGGCATAATTAAAATGAGATGTCGTCTGATTATTGATATTTTTCAACGATATTGTATGATATTAGTGAAAGAAAAGATGGGCGATTGTCAAAATTTTACGTGTTCACATGTAAAGGGGTTTCTTACGTTAACCCCTAAATATGTGAACAGAACGATAAGAGGGGTCGTTCTATGATACTTTGATAGCCATTCCGGGTTTACGGGTGACATTTATGTTAAGGCAGAATTATTTCAAGTAATTTGGAGCTTCCCTGCTAATGTGCAAAATAATAAAGCAATATGTGCTCATGAAGTTTGATCAACAATTCGGTTGTAAGTGTGCCTAAGGGTAAATTTTTCATAAAAAGCCAGCTAGGAAATTTTCCTTAGAAGTTTCCTTGCGTGAGAAAAACGGTCATTGAAAGCTGTAATTAGCAGCATTTATTTTCAATACCATAGTTTGTTCTCAGCGCCATCATCTTCAGAGAGAAGTATTAAAGGTGATATCCCGTTTCTCGCAGTGTTTCCCTCTGCAGAAGGGGAGTTTCTTTCGCTATACATCACCGGTCGTCGAGCGAAACCCTTTCGACGTGAAAGCTTTTCCATTCATCACCACTTGCAAAAGTCCGACTCATTCGCCCAACTTGCTTTCATTACCACCGCCGCCGAAAAGCGCCGCCGCCTCTCTTCCCCTCTGTCTGACTGTCGCGCTCGGCTACCGCGGTCGCCTTCAGTCAGACGCGTCCGCGCACGCATTTCCAGGAGAGTTGAAAAATTGTGTCGTGGAAGTTTAGGTAGTTTGAGCGAAATATCATTTTACCTATAAATCAATGAATTTGGTCTTATATTTAAGAAAAATATGTCACCCTCCTAAGCACACAAAAAATTCAACCCCGTACCTCATTACTTTCGGCGATATTTGCCAAAAAATACCAGCCCTTTTACATGTAAAATAGCACGTGTACATGCACTCCAGAGAGACATTATTTACAAAATGAGGCATTTCTAACACTTAGATGTCGTAAAAAAAACTAACAGCGTGTAGTGTGTATGTATTCCCAACTATTTTTGAAAATTAATAATGTTGTCACCGCAGTAGGTTCTTCGGGATCACAAAAAACCTTCCGTTTTGAAGGTGTTTCAAACGCAACGCGCGAATAAAATGAGTCAAGTTAAAGACTTATTTAGATGTTTTTATTTAATTACTTCCAATTTGTGTCGTATAAAACTATATTATTGCACCATTAATAATGCAATATTTAATTGATTTGTCCTACAGCAGGTGAAATTAAAACGTACAATTCGAATATGGTCTCTATTATGATCGGGGAACTATCTAGCTCGGACTACCTTAAAGGGACGGTGGGCAATCAACGGCCAAAAACGCCTCCGAAGATGTCCGCGTGATTATATTTTTAAACTGTGCTTAGCTACTTGAAGCACATCCGTTTTCGCAGTCCTATAGAATTAAGGTTTATATTGAGCATAAGCGTTGCAACTTTTTCTTCGTTGCTTTTTTACATAATTATTTCTACCACGATTGCAATATAGATGTGTAGAAAATCAGATGATCGCATATGACGCAATTAACGGCATATTTTTCAAAATTCTTTCAATGAATTCCAAATTAAAATCCTTCGTCTCCGTTTAGGAACGGAACACTGCTGCATGTATTGCAAATTATAACACGGGCAGTGAACATCATCGTGAAAGCGTGCGACGCATTCTCCACTGTTGAGCCACAAGCGGCGCAGTAGTCCACGTTAGGAGATGGATGGAAATTAAGGGATAAATCTCTCCTTGACTGTGGAAGAAGTCAGAACTAAAAGGGCATTTCCGGCTCCGAGGTATATAGCCGCTAAAATATGCTGAAGCCACTGCCCTTCGTACCAGTAAAAAGTGTATTAGAAATCACAGCAAAGAGATTACACGTTTAAAAGTTTCGTTTTCTTACACTGATAGTACAAAACTCTCTTGAAAGCACTGAGTAAGAATCTGCCATGATTTTTCAACGAAAAAGACAAGCTACTTACGCGTAAAACTCTGGAAATATCGTTTCAAAAATATGACGGGTCAAAAAATGACTACGTGATGGGAGACACATGGCCGGAAGCCAAGAGCGATGGAAATTCGAGGAGTGGGATCTTATGGCGAAGAGTTGTGGAGGATGAGAGAGAAAGGCAGGCAGACAGCGCGGCTTCTCAAGAAGACAGCCCTTCTCATTAGTCGAGACTCTCATCCATACCGTCAACTCTGTGAGCTTTGCAAGTGACGGGTGCGTGGACCGTGGGGGGGGGATATAGGTGGAAGGGGATAAGGAGGTTGGAGAAATCATCCCCCCCTCCTTCCTTGCCTCGATTCAACGCCAAAGGTTTCGCAAAGTTCGCGGCGATGAAAACCTCCCGTTCCCCATCCTCCCCTTCCACTCGAAACTTGGCCTCTCGTGGAATGCGGCCTGCGAGCGTTGCCACCGCAGAGTCCCGCAAGGCACCCCGCGAGGGTCCTCGCTACGCAGCGTGCATTGCTGAATAATACTCCTCGTCACATTGCATGCATTGCGAGGCAAGGCCTCGAATTAGGTCTGATTCGATGTAACGTCCAAGGGCCGTCGGAAAATCTTTTCTGGTTCAGTGCTAATAAAATGGAATGTATGTGCATATTTGAGTTTTTTTATAATGTACACATATTTATCCCATCTCAAATAGCTATTAGAATTTATTTGTTTTTGAACGAAGCCAAAAAACGAACTCCTAAATCAACGCCTTGGTAAATAATGGGATTAAAGGGGTCACGAATGTCCGGTTCCGTTTGACGTCGTTTCCGTTAATGTCGCATATCTCCGACGTGAGTGGAGGCCTCAGTAATCATACGTAAAGGTGATGAGTAGTTCCGCAGCCATTGTCGATGTTGAGTGGAATGAATCGTTAAATATATTTTTCTTTCACTTTGCTTCTTTCCCACTCCTATGTGGGGACGGCAAATCCTTCCTCTAATATTTTCTTCAATTCCTCTCTGTTTTGGGCTTTCTCTTCCTCGCAGCTTTTCCCTCTCTCTAAGGTGTTCTGCCCCCTTGTCTTTACACCTGACTTCGAGTCATCCAACTCCTCTCTTCCCAGGCACCGCCAACCTTAAGCCCTTCCTTTCCCTCTCGCTCATCACTCCTCCTTCAGACATGTCCAGTTCACCTCAATCTGCTTTCTTTCATGTTGTTAAAGGTTACGCGGGCTTTCCACTGAGTCAAACTCTCCATCTTGGCCGACGTTTCGATGAACGAGTCGTCCACCGTCATCAGCTGCCATGATGGAGAGTTTGACCCGGTGGAAAGCCCACGTAACCTTCAACATTATAATACGCCGGGAAAGCCTTACATCTTTCTTGGTTTCTTTCGTATTTTCACTCACTTGTCCCGCTTAAAGGGTCCCTATATAATATAAATTTCTTAAACTATTGTACCGAGATTATAAGTATTTGTGAATGGCAGACAACTACGTTTATTATTTGACAACGTTTGACACTGAGTGGTTTACTGAGTTACGCTTCTCATTTTCACTAAATTCCACGTAATGAGCGTCATGAAAAAGGGGCCAAACGTAACTGCCAATTAACCTACTATTACATACAAAATTTTTCAACGAGCTGAATATTATAGTTCACGAAATAATACCATCATCCCTGAAGTGCTACTACTCTTCTGTCACTACAAGCCTTGATAAGTATGGCCATGGGGATCTCAGTGGCTCGTTTACCGAGTAATCTATGCATTTACTTAAAAAACTAACCAGTATTAATGAAAAATTTCCTCGGTTTAGTAAACATCAAAAACTGATGGCGATATCGTTGATTTCCATTCAATTCATCACGTCCGAATTCCAATTCAAAATAACAGGGAAGTGGAAATATGTATTGCGCTCTCCATGTCATTATTTTCATAGTATTTTCCATTCCCCTTACTGCGTCAATTGTTCATCAAACACCAAAAGAAACTCAAGCGGCAAAAGTATAAATTATACAACTGCAATCAACATTTGAGAGTGGTTAAGTGACGCGTACATCGCAAACTCATTCCTCGACTGCGACCATGTCTTAGGTCTTCGAATAAACGGTTCCGCCCTTTCAACGCCTTGAAGGCTTTTGTATCGAGACGCTTAACGTATAAGACCGAGAATGGAGTATTGATTCCTGAATGGATGATCGATAAATAAGACAAAATGTAGAAGAGGCTGGAGCGACCGCAAAAGTTCCTGGCACAGACCTGCGCGTCAAGAAGGGAGGTAAAAGTGGAGCGGGGTGAAGGAAAAGGACGGAAGGGGTAGGGAGGGAGGGGGAGGGAACGAGAGAGAGAGAGGGGGGAAAGTAGAGAACCAGACTACTTCGCGGGAAGAGACAGCGACGCACACAATCGCAAATAATGCTGAGCAAGAGGCGGGTGATTCCGGAAAGGGTGTTAGCCGCGCTTTCAATCGGAGCCTCCGAACGCTTGTGGTTGACGCGGGATTTTTGAAGCGTCCCCCTTATATCCCCATGTCGCATATGAATTATAAAGTTTGGGTCGCGTTTCCTAAACGAATTAAATACGATGCTTATTTTACGAAGGTGCCATTGTAATGATGTTCCGCATGTCTGACTCACGTTCTATGGTAGAATACGAAGAAAATAGAAGTATTATTAGCTCATACTTATTACCATATAGACTAAATAATGATGTAATATCTTGTATAGCTTTGTTCGTAAATTTTCGCAGCTCATGATTAAAACTTGTGAAATCTTGAATAGCTGTCCTTAGTGACTGAGATTCAAACACGTAATTATTGTCAAGAGGTATGACAGGCATCACCAATCAAAGGAGTGCTTCAACATCGAATAAATTTCAAACGAAAATCAAGTTTTCTAAGGAATGCCACACTTCCGTTAGTGGCGCAAGCTCTCTTCCATGAGGTGCAATTTGCGTGCTTACCCTCATCTAAAGCTTTGAAAAAATTCCACGCCTCCACTTCCTTTTTGAACCTTCTTAAGAATATCGCGGTAACTTTTGCGAAACGTGCGGCCAAAAATTGAGATTAGTTCGCATTATATCCCCGATTCCCTCACCTCAGGGTCCACGACCCTGTCGCGCAGGCAACACGGACGACTATGCAAATGAACACGCAGAGAATTCTTCGCGTGCTTGCGTGATGCGGAAAGGGAAGAGAGGGCACGGGACGCCTGAGAGTCACCTCCTTACGTGCTCCCATCGTCCTCGCGTGCCGCGTTCCTGTTTCGACCGCAGTAGTCTGGAAACTCGCATCATCAGTACCATACGCATTTCAAATATTAATGTGCTTGAGTAAAGTCTGTCTAAGATAATTGCTCAGTTGTGATATACTGATTCGGCTTATAAATAAATAAAAAGTAAACGATTTTTTTAACGATCGCATGACTTAAAAAAAGTCTACCATTATTGGTTCTTCAGTCACAGATTTCCATTTTCGAAATGGCATTGGATGTGTGTACTTTAAATGGCTGCATTTCAAAATGTCAATTGCGCTTTTATCTTTGACACACTTGTAGAATACTTAGTGTGCTCTGCTTGAAAAATATCACCTTTGCTAGTCGAGAATACTTTCGTACTCAGATAAAGTAAAATTGAAACTGCGAGAAAGCGTCAAAAAATATAGCGCAATTTTCTGTTGGAAATGCAGCCAATCAGATGAAACGTCCAATGGCGTTTGGAGAATGGAATCGCGTGACCGAAGAATCCAAGATGGCAGTATTTGTTTAAATAATACAACCGTTAAAAAATTGTTTACTTTTCACCGCATTCAAAGAAAAATCTGTAAATTTCAACTGAGCTAGTATGTGGGACGGACTCGCTAATGGAAACAATCACAGGGATTTTAATTCAACGGCAATTCCAATATTTATGAAAGAAGCGCCTTTTATTAGACTTTGAATTCAGATAAAACTATTTCGGATCTGGTTTCATTTCAGAGTCAAACTGAACTTACCTCCGCCCGTAACGACGCAGTTTCCTTACAGTATTACAAAAATCCGTCTTGAAAACGCAGTTTTCCGACATGGAATATGACACGCTACACGAAAGAATCATCAGTAAAAAGAGAGGAAAGAGAGGAAAAAAAGAGGAGGTGAAGCGTGTTTTTTCCTCCTCCCATCCCATTACTAAGTCCTCCCTCATTACCACCACTCAACATTAAAGTCAACTTATCGGATCAACTACGGGTGCACTTCGTAAATGCCATTAATTATCGCCGGTCAACGTGCACAGCTTCGTCTAAACCCATCGTACTCCACTATAGAACGTGAGTCAGGCATGCAGAACCTCATTACAATGGCACCTTCGTAACATGAGCATCGTATTTAATTCGTTTAAGAAACGCGACCAAACCTACGCTCCTCCCAGAGCTTTGGAATCTCATTTAACTTTCCCATTAGCTACGGACCAATTTTCTGAAACGGCCTCGCCAACGATTAAATTAAGCCCATGCCAGGAATGCGGGAGAGACGAAGCGATGTGCAACTATTGGGAGTGGTTTTCGCATAAAATGGGAAAAATACTTAGCCAAGAGCATCACCTGTCAGGGTACATGGCGCAAAACACGATAAGGATTTTGTGATATCACATAAATTGCACATTTCTCTTGCTCTTCAGAATACTGAAAATAAATCCTAGTCTTCCGGAATGATATGGTGCCTCCTTGTGCTCCGAAGAGAGACTACACTGCTACGCAACTATTTATCACGTCCCTCCATGCAAAGGGCAATTTGAATTGGAATCTGCGTCCTTTCCGTCGCAAAATGCTCGGCCATTCTTCTTTGCCTCGAATCAATGGACTCCTGGGAGTCACGAAAAGGTAACGCCACGAAACGAATCCGTTCCGTGCTTGCATGTGCCTTTGCCTGACGCCTCTTAATATCCTCCGGTCAAGCGCAAGGTAGCGTCATAAGGGGAAAGTGGTGCGGGGTAGGAAAGTTGGGTGGTACGCAATCTCGTTAGCATGGGATCAGCCACGTGGGTGCGTGCGGAAGCCAATCCTTGCGTGCAGAGTCGGCGGGGGAGGGTTAAGTATTATCCGTAATCCGACGACCTGATGGCGGAATCCAATCCCGTCTCCGTGAGTGTCATCCTGCATCCCGACAAAACAATCCAAATGCCGTCGTGAACGACTCAAATGAGCACAGGATGGATGTTTCGTCGATCCGTCATTTTCAATGTGCACCTGGGTACCAGCCTTAAAAAAATCTACTTCTCTCATGCGAGGCTCAGTTTCGTTAAGTATATGTTCCCACAAATCAGGCTACGTCAAAGGATGTGTGACTTAGCTCCCGAAATATAAATAGTTGCGATCTTACGGCTTGACAACTTGAACGAAAATGATTCTTATGTTCCTCGTATTGACCTCAGTTATTCAATATTATTACTAGTTTTTTCGAGAATTTAGGACAATTTTTAATAGTTAGTGTTAGTTTTCCGACGTTTCGGAATCTACTTCATTCCATCGTCAAGACTAGAATGTTAACATACAGGGCATGAAGGTCATTATTAACAATATCCGTTTGCGTACAAATAATCTATGACACTCATCCCCACATAAATTACCTCGGAATCAAACTTTTACTGAACAGATTCCAATGGGCTGATATATTGGTAGCCTCAAACAAAATTGACGCCATTTAACACTTGCATCGCTCTCCATACACACACGTTTTAATTGCAATAACGTAGACAGTGCTGGATATACACAGATTTACTTATAGCCATCCCACATAATAACAGTGGTATACTTATAATAAATAATAAGACGCAATGAATCCCCTTAATCGACACATTTTGCTTAAACTTAAATTAAATCTAAAGCTCTCACTAATCACGGTTAAACTAAAAACGTTGAGGTTGATAATGTCAAGCAACAATGTATAGTTTGCATTAATTATATTGGATTTTAAAACAGCAAAGCTCTCAACTCACTCACTTTTCGCAAACAAAAAGCAAAATCGACCCGAAAATGAGAATCGAGCTGCTGTATTCAAATATCTGCTAAATTGTGTACAAATCTATATTAGAGAAATAGGGGAATATTTAAAAGATGGGATATCTATCTATACATCAGTCATGTCAATCAAAACTGTAGCCTGTTCTCAGTCTACTCTTTTGATTTCAATTCAGCAATTGATTTATAAGAAATATCACCTTAAATTTGAAAGTGCCGCCATTATACATATACTTGGGATATCAGAAAAAAAAATAATCGGGAAATTTAAGAGATAATACGCAAAACTAGAAATTCTCCAATGTGCGATAAAATACACTGCTGTAGAGCAGCTATGCAAAGTTACAGCAATTTTATGACTCTATCACAGCTAGAATCCTTCAATTGATAAGTTGATCCAATGTGTTTCTATTCTTTGTATCTCTGTATATCCAGCATTGTATTTGTTATTGCAATTAAAACGTGTGTATGGAGAGCGATGCAAGTGTTAAATGGCGTCAATTTTGTTTGAGGCTACCAATATATCAGCCCATTGGAATCTGTTCAGTAAAAGTTTGATTCCGAGGTAATTTATGTGGGGATGAGTGTCATAGATTATTTTTACGCAAATGGATATTGTTTATAATGACCTTCATGCCCTGTATGTCAACATTCTAGTCCTGATGACGGAGTGAAGTATATTCCGAATCATCAGCAAAGGAAAACTTAAGTTTTAAAATTGACCTAAACCCTCGAAATAAACTTATAATTATTATTGAAATGAATGTCTCCAGAAGCCATAATATTAATTATTAATTAGTCATATTAATGTAATAGTAAAACTAATAGTAAAATTAATGTAATATTAAGCTTCTCGAAATTTCAAGGGTTCTTCTCTAGAACTTATTTCCTTGACTGGTGGAAGGACTAGTGCGTTCCAATGACCCCTGGAACAATCACTTAGTAGGGACACCAATTCCAGACACATTGAAGGGTACATGCCAGACGAAAGGTAGTACACGCGATTGAACCAAGTTATAAATACCGTTTGAAATTGTATGATGTTAGCCTCACTGAAGTGCAGTTAATTGAAGAGACTCAAAGAGAATTTAATCCTGGCAACTGCGGGGCGCGCGCCACCCACTAAGGCGGGTGTCGTACGTAGCAGCGGCGGAGGAAAGGTCTTCATGGTTGCTATAACAGGACATCCTTGTGAAATAAAGTCATCAGAGGATGTAAAAACTAGATAAATAAAAAAAGAGAATGAAGTAGATAGTACCTGCAAAAATAGGAACTAGGATCCGGAGCACAATAATGGAGGATGAGACGCTAGGAAAATTTAAAAAAAAGTGAAGGAAAAATGGATGTAATGGGGCCGTTCGAGGTGAGATGGAGGGATAACGGAGACTGTTGGAGTAATGGTAGCAGTATGAGCGTGAGATGAGAGTAAACATGGGGTTGCTACGGCGATTGATGTAAAACTGTGGAATAGTTCAGTACACATTCAACTGGTCGTCGAGGAATACCCGTGCAGCTAAAGGAAAATGTTTCACTTCATCATGAACGAGCTAATTCAAGGTCCTAATCGCCAGATAAGGTGAGAAAACAACTCCATAAGTTACAGTATTTAATTGATAATCTACCAACAAAGACGATGGATCCTCTCAAAAAAGTACATGTTAATAATGGCAATGGTCTGGATGTTCCAGACTTTATCTGTACATTTTAAAAATATCGGCAATAAATGCAATTTTATGAATCCTAAATCCGAGTAAAATGTCAAAAATGTCCTTTTGGAGTTTTGAACCGGTCAGTAAGACGTCTATCAAAGATTTCCCGAGCGATGTCAGCGCCTAGGCATCGAAAACAACGCGAATTATATTTCCCGGAGAAGACGCCTTAAACACTTCATGATGCGGCAAACAATATAAACCGGGTCCTACAGATTTGGACCTATGTCCAAAAGGATCATACTCCTTCATAAAATTTTGATATTCCTTCTTTAAATGTGAGTTCTGGGCTAATTTGTGTTCGGTATTTATCCACCGTGTAATCGCGTAGCCGCGAGACTCTCCCAACAGAGGGGGAAATTCCGAAAATGACAACGTGACTTGATCCCTCCCGTCTTTCATACGACGATGTGTATCTTGAAACGACATTTCGCATTGTAAGTCTTCATGCCTTGGTCGAGTTTCGACCTTCGATTCCTCCACCTCCCAAAACGCCTTTAACTGTTTAAGTATAGGCGTCTCGCGACTACAAACAGCAAACGACATAGCGTGGGATGGTGGTTGGTGGGCGATGGTTGGAAAGTTTCCAATAATGATCCAACCGAAAACTTAGTTAATTGGCCATCACGTTTGCGTTAGACAACGATTTCCGCCCACCAAGGAGGATCCTGAGGAACGAATCCATCCCTAATAACATTTCCACGGGTGCAGGATTGTCAAATTCTGGGTCTGCGAGGCGCGAATGAGAAAATGTTTTGAAAATATAGCGCGGTAGAGGAGTCGATGGAAGTCTTTTTATCACTTCTCACACCACGGTGGTGATGATTGGGGATGACGCATGTCTAGGCAAGAGAGAACATAAAACCTGGCCCATCGGTGGTTGAAGTGGGGAATTCCCTAATTCAACTAGCTCGCCTTCATACGCAGAAACGTTCAAGGACAGCCGTCCTACAGCCGAGCATGAGATGATAGACACTTGGGAGCCAGGGTCAATGAGAATTCTAATGGATTCCCATGCCTCATTACCCGACTGAATCTTGGCAAGCGCTGTGCCTAGAATTGTGATATACTGCCCTTGAATCCGAGTGCAGGACGTTATGATTACCCGAAAAAAGACGAAGAATTAGACGCTTCAGGTAAAGAAGTGCCCTCCTCATCGTCCAATGATCGAATGAGGTCCTTTCCCTTGTCGTTGAAGCTGACAAAATTCTCGTTGCCGGCCGGAGTATGTAGCGACGTGTGATGATGTCGCCTGCATATTTGGCACCGCATGCCTCCTAATTGACATTTGGGGGCCCAATGCCCTTAGGCCTTAGACGATTGATACATAACCTTCCTTGAGCGTACAAAGCGTCAACGCTGAGCAAGATCCATTTCAACGTATTTAACGCATTTAAATAATGGATGCGAGGAGGAACACAATGGGCAGATATCACGTGTTACCGCTATATCCTCAACTTTTGAAGGTGTTTCGTGGACAGAAACTAGCAGCGAGAACTTAAACTTTCCTCGAAAACTGGAGGAAATAGACTTATGGACAGTTCCATTTGCTGTTTGCAAAATTTTTATTCGTTTCTTTAAGAAATTAATAAGATTCAACACAAAAGGAAACATTCTCCCACCTAACGTCTCTTCGAATTGAGATAAAGTCTCCACATCCAAAACCCGAGCTGCCAAGCGGAATAAAATAAAGAGTCCTAAATTTGGGATATCTGAAGTACCCAAGGCAGCATACATCTCCGCTAAAGTTGTCGCAAATTCTTGTAATGATGACACTTGATAAGTAAAAATAGTCGGAAACGACAATATTTTATCTAAAAAGAAAAAACCAAGAATACGAGGATTAATATCAAAATCATTTAACCATTGCCAGGCGCATGAAAAATGCGCCTCACCAAAGGAAACAGAAATAATTATTTATTACTTTTCAAAGTCTGATATATCATTCTGGTCATGGACCAGATTTGAATACATGCCGAAACGCTGGCCATTCTGAAACTGTCCCCGAAAAATTAAGAACGTCAATCGCGGGAAGTCTTCAATTTTGTGTTGACCCAGAAGAACGAGCTTCGCTGCCCACTGCACTCTGGGACGATGTCAATCTAACAAGAATAGAGAAAATGAAATAATACTTCTCCTCACACTCTTCGACGAGTTCGGAGTCTAATTGAATCACTTCCGTGTGGTTACTATTAATGCAATGTTGAAAGATTGTATGATTTTCATTCGTAAAATTAAGATATACTTCCTTTAGAAGGGAGCACCTAGCCAAAAATATCCCAGATTTCGGGTGTTCACTGAGGCGCCCCTGGTAATTGTTGATGTCGACTGCTAACACGTGGGCGGCCAAGAGAGTTGCCTTAGACTGAGCCCGAGTAAAACGCAGTGAGGATAGGCGCGATTCGAAAATTTGCCTCGTGGTGGTCATTTATTTCCTATACGTGTTTGCATCACTCTATTGAAAATAAATTAAATAGGTATAAACCCTAATGATTTCCGAATTCCCGGGTTTCGGCACCAGGAAATGTACTCGCACGGGGCTGACGTCTCGACTCAGAAAAAAACCATTGTATATTAAACGGGCCGGGACAGATCTTAAGTCGGGGTACAATACAGAAAATAAAATAAAGAAGGGAATAGGAAATCAAAGTGGGTGGTGCAGGTGGGAATAGAGCAAAAGAAAATAATATAAAAAAGGGAAGACTTACTCCCGCTGCCACGCACCAACAGACACACCACTTTCTCGGCACACCGATTGCCGTCAGCTGACGCACCGCCGACGAGACTAGCTTCCCGAGTAGTCCGGTGTATTTCGACTGATTCGACGGAGTCCTCCTCTCCCGCGAAGCACACACTGGTACCAAAAAAACTGGCGCACTCTTTCACCGTACACAAACAAACAAATGAAGCACAAAAGGCAAGACGGGAGTAAAAAGGGAGGGAGGTTTAAAGGTAAAGAAACTTAAAGAGGACAAAGTTAAAATTAGGCCTGTCCCGGCCCGAACATGGGGCCGATTTTATAACTTAACGTTCAAGCGAAAGAGAGTCATATCCGCTGAATTGTGGGTATTATGTCGAAAACAATTGCCGATGCCGATTTTGTAGCCCACGTTCGAACGTATTTTGCATCACGCTCGAATCCTCGGCTTCGACAACAAAATACCTGACGAAGCGGCCATTCTCAATCGAAAAAGTGTTTATTTTGGTTTCTTAATTGACTGATATTTAAAGAGCTATCGTCGTCTGGAATGTTTTACGGACTATACATGAAATATAATAACCCATTTTTGACTTCAATTACAATTGGTGGCCTAGATGCTGTTCAGTAATGTATTGGAAAAGTATTTCATTAGCCCTTTCGCTGCGTCTCGGTCACCCGATCATGAGGTTTACCATGCGGCTGAAATTCCTGCATGTAACTCTTCCAAGAGTAAGAAAATCCATTAAAGAAGTCAGGCCAGCCATAATTATAATATCTGTTTTTATTTAATTGATAATTAACAAACCTGTAAAAAAATTTTAATATATGGTATATTTTAAAACATTCAATTGCTGTCGAGAAACTACAACGCGCTCCCCGGATGAGGATGGGCGTAAAAGTACGTTCGCAGCAGTGAAAGGGTTAACGCGTATTGTTTTTATTAAATACAGTATACAATTGTCGCAAAATATCCTATTGCAGCGCTTTCTTTTCACTTTATACAGCAGTTGGAAGTTCTAAATCTCATTTCTGCAAAGATATATGTGTCATTTATTTGTAAGAATAGTGTAAAGGTTCGTTATCGTGTGTTTAAGCGGCAGTGTTTTTTGTGTAAAACTTACAAGTGTTACTTATGCGCTGTGATGGATAGTGTGTGTGCTCGTGGTGATGTGTTAACATATCAAGGTAAATAAGAGCCATGCTCCATCTCTTGAGATTGTATTGTGACAGGTATTGTGCTTTAAGACTTACAAATACATAACAAATGTCGGAGATGACTGATAGTGGCAACTATTACGTTCCTCCATCAAGTATCTTACTTGAGATTTGGATTATATGTTAATTGAAATGATGATGGTGACTTAGGATTGCTTTTGAGTAGTAAGTGTGATTTGTTGACGTCTTTGATAAAGGCTAAATATTGAAGTGTTTCTTAATCTTAAGTTAGTAACTTGCCATACCAAGAGTCACATTTGTATTACTTAGCAATATTGTGTACAAAATGGGTTTTTGCCACAATAATGAACCCATCCACGTTTAAGGCAAGTGATCGCTAATTAATTAGCCGTAGGCATTTGAGTATTTCGCCATGAAAAGGCTTATTCTTTTGTTTGAGGGGAAATTGTGTAATCGTTTTCGTCCAAGTGAAAGGGTGATGATTATTTTGTCAACTTGTCTGTGTTGTTTCATTCTGGTTTGAAATATTGTTTCATACAATCATATCCTTAAGTAGTTGACACGAATGTTAAATGGTGTTCAAGTGACTTTCAGTGATAGAAATTATTATACATATTCTGTGATAGATTACACGTATGTCTATGGTGATGATTCTGCAATAAGTGTGTAGTTATAGGCAAGATGGACTTAAAATGCGTTACGTTAGTGTGTTTGAAGTGTTGTTAGAAATCAGCAAATGTCGTGGATAGAAGCAATTACTGACTACAAAATGGAGCTTGGTGGTGCAATGGAAAATTCATGGCAGAAAGTTATTGACATTATTAAATTTGTTTTCTTCGAAAGTCAGGTGTTTTTCGCCAAATTGAAAGCTTTGTAATATATCTGTACGCGATGTGTGATGTTTCATTATTTAGCATTGGTTAAATTTTGCCTCCTCAACCAAGTGTTTTTTGAATGTATTTGCCTTATTATCATTAGAAAGATTGTTCCATTATTTGAATAAAACTCAATTTTATGTTTGAGTGTGAGCTTGTTATGATTGTGGCATTTATGATGAAAAAGATGCCCTGCAAATCTAGCGGAAGATATGATATTTGCTGCAATAAATAGACTTATGAAAGTGATCTACCAAGCTCTTTTCAATTTCACTTGATGATACGCTGGTCATCCTTGAATATACTCTTGCAGGTGAATAAGTGCTTATAGTGGTGTTGTAAGAGAGAGAGACTCGGTAATTTTCCTTCCACACCTATTCCACCGTATGTTGCAGTTTTGCCACTCCCCCTTGCATTCCACCTGCTTCCGGAGAGCTCTCTCGCCTCCTCCAACTCTGAAGAGTCAGCACGGACTATGTACCGTCGCACGACCGAACACGCGGCGTTTACGAGCCAATAAGGTGGCCAGGCGAAGTCACGAGGTGACGCTTAGGTGTGCAAGTGGGTGGAGACGGCGTTGCCGTGTGGGCAGTTGGGCGCGAGATGTAACGGAGTCGACACAATAAAGGTCTGGTCTCTACCTTGCTCTTGTTCTGTTCCCTGTACTCCCTCTCACGGACCCCAAATCCAATCGCGGGTTTACAATTGGTGTCAGAAGTGGGACTTGGTCAACATCTGTCCCCTCAGAGGCGAATATATATCAGAACAGGTAAGACCATGGCATCTCGTGTTAGTTTTGGGGGTCGGGAAGTGGAGCTCCAACAAGCCGTTAATGAACTGAGTACGCGCCTCCAGGATGTCGAGGAGGAGAATCGGAAGATGAAAGAGTCGGGCGGGCGGCTGTGGATAGGTCAAGACCGCAGTTCTCATTTTTTACCGCCGTAAGTGAGTTCGGGGGTAGGGCGGAGGAGGATATTGACTCCTTCTCAAAATTAGAGGGGATAGCGGCGCTGAGTGGGTGGTCCGAGGGAGAGAAGCTGAGAGTCGCGAAGCTACGAATGTGCGGGGATGCGGCCGTTTTTATTCGCACGAAAGACCTGTGTCGCGAGACCGAATCCTACTTAGAGTTCAAAAATGAACTCACCTCGCGTTATCAATCTAAGAAAACAGCCAGGTTTTTCTGGGAAGTGCTTTCGGCTCTCAGAATAAATCCGGGTGAAGGGTTCGAGTCGTTCGCGGATCGGGTGAGAGCCATAAACGCGCGAACGTACTCAATGGAAGGGACCGCGGAGCAGGACGCGGAAAGACGAGCAGAGGTGGATCAAAGGGCGCTCGACACGTTCTTGCGCGGGCTATCCGGAGAGATTGGGCACCAGTGCCGATTGACCGCCCCGGAGACCTTCGATGCCGCCATCAGCACTGCCATCCGCATCCAGGAAGCGGAGAGCAGACCGAGGGAGAACCCGCCAACCCGTCGGGTATTCCAGACCACTGGGAAGCACTAAATCCCCTTACCCCATGCTTGGGGGCTAGGGAATTTTAGGAGGATAGTCGTTGAGTATCGATGAATGTCGGAAATTACATTTCATATTATGTCCAAGATAATTTAAATGGTCTCCTGACGGCGTAAATTTTGGACATTGATATTTTAAGAAATCCGTCGAGCTTTAGCTGTATTTAGACAATGAAAAATATATTGGGATCGATGTGGGGATATCGCATCTTTACGAGGAAAACGTTTGCTCTTTGCAATAAGGAAAGTTCATTGGTTTGTCATAAGTCATCTAAAATAGCTATTTTGTTTATTCAGAAGAATGTTATGGATCTTTTTATTTACAGAAAACTCTATTTATGAAAAATAGTGGCTTTGGAGTAGAATATGTGAAGGAACGGAAAAAGAATATAATGCTCTTCGAATACATAATCTTCATTGACTGTTACTGGTGAGAACTTCGTAAATTACGTTCGCCGGTTCGATCAATTTAGTCTATCATTATTCATTAAAGAAGGTCAAGGTACAGCAACTCTGTAATGTATCATACTTCTCTGCCTTTAACTTTGCAAAAAGATTATAATTTTAATAAAACTTAGCTAACAGGCAACTGAAGCCAGCGAAATAGCTTTTATCTGCTAAAGACTTAGATTGGCAAGGTCTTAGGACTGTAATTCTCAAATGAAGGCATAATTTATAACACTCATGAGAAAGTATAAATCGACTTTGTATGCATTGAACATTTTAAAATTCTTCTCAATGGCTATTTAAAAATTCAAAACAATTACGATCATTCAAAACTAGGATCATTGCGCAAGCGTTCAAGAGAAACAAGTGAGAAATATGCTGTACATCTGACAACAGCGTAACGGTCGACGGTCTGCTGTAGGATCGCCCATATAAATTTGCTCGAAAGACTTCACTCGAATGAAGTGAGCTCGATCGAAGGTGATCGAATCCCTAACGTTCGAACGTAAGCCAAGTTATAAAATCGGCCCCCAGGATATAAGAACTGCCACAGAAGGTAATCAGAGAGAACAATCCGGCAGTCGAGAAAACATCTAGTCCCGTAAAGATCACAAAAAAAACTGGCTAAAACACTCAGCCGGAAACTGAGGGATCCGGGTTCGAATCCCGGTCAAGGCGGATGATTTTTTTCTCTGTGGAATTTCGCACGTAATCAAAGAGAGAATTAAAACGACATTTTGCACAAACTACCTTAAGGGCGAGTTATAACGAAGGATAAGAGTAGATGACGTCACGAACCGTTTGAACAAGGTCATACTGACAGCTATCTTTAAGCAGCCATTAAAATGAAAATGACCTCCCGACGAAATACTAGTACATAATTCCGTGTTTGGGATATCATGCAGTCTCTGATAATGATATCAGGAAGAATCAGGGGGGAACACGTCCCTCGCCCCTTCCCACCACCATCGCCGGAAAATAGGGAATAATAACCGTCAACTTCTCCCACTCGACCCATCATTCCTATTTCCACGGCATTAGGATTATTTCTAAATCCTAAAGAAAATCCTATTCCCAGTACAAGGAAGAGTGACGAATTGAAATGAGAGCTGAGGTTTTGAATAATTATCTGATCAAGAAAATTGGCTCAACGAAGTAGAGCATGCATCAGTCCAGAATCTTAATGGAATGATTTATTTCAGGAAAAACTTATGTTTTTTTTAGTAAATAATGATATTTTTTTCTCACATAGTTGTCATAGAGCTCATCAATGGCAATGATTAAAATTAAGTTTAGTATTTTATACACACGTTTTTATGGTAAAATTAATGCCCATTTTTTGGCAGCACAATATTATTTTATCGCTCATTAAATCACTGTGCAGTTTTATTTTAATTCAAAATAAAATATCATGCTTCCTTCTCGGCAGGGGTTCCCTGTCCACAATCATTACGCTGATATAAAGTACGCCGAATAGAGGAGAAAAATGTATAAATACGGACGCAATGCAGAGCTATTGGTTCTAGTAACGGCCGAGTAAATTTATTCCGTGGGCAAAGTATGCAATTCGAAGCGCATGACCTGCCTTGGGGTAATTCGAGCGGGATACAATTTCATGTAAAAGTCAATGAATTTGTCCTCACTATCAAAAAAAAGGTCACACATTTCCAATGATAATTAATACATCGGCCACTGATAATAAACTTTTCGAGTAATCTTCCGAAAAATGCTAAACAAACTTCATTTACATAATGAGAAATGTCTTTAACATAGATCACGCAATATATATTAATACCTTGTGATTCGTACGATTTTCCAACAATTTAAAAATAGACAATTCACTCGCTCACTGACTTCACAATATCTCAAATAATTTTCAGTAGTTAAGGTGACGTGAAAAAATGAATCAACTTGAATCCAATGCATACGAACTTAATCAATCATAAAAAATTCCAGCCCTTATTAAATAATACTTTATCGCCATTGATTGCACAACAATATTTTCTTCACGCTTCTCACATCTGCTTAAAAAAACGAAATTCGAAAACGGTGCCCGATATGTCGAGTGTGAAAAGTCGCACTGAAAAAAAACACCATTTAAGGAGATAGGAGATGTTCACGAGAACGTCGAGCATCACTAAATCGTAACGCGCGGGGGAGCGTGGTGTGAGCCGTGAATCACTGAGGGGGGGGGGGTCAAAAGACCACGCGGAAAGGGTCCATAGGCAGTCGTGGTCGAAGGGCGTCGCTCCCTCTTCTCGTGCGATAGGTATCGCACAGCATCACGAGCGCTCCCAAGCTCCGACTGACGGAATGAATGGAACGGCCGCGCACCGCCCTCCGCAGGGGACAGACTGCGCCCGAAGGCCTCTCCCACCACCCCCTCTCTCCACAGGGATCGACCCCATGCCATCCGTCTGTCCCTTCTCCTATGGCGGCAAACCTATTGGCTGCCGCCCAAAACGCCTTTATTCGGGATTGCCAATTGTTGAGGGAGGTAAAGGATGACTTGGGCCATATGTGCCGAAGAGAATGGGCACGCCTACCACAACATACACGGATCGGAATCATAATATGTAGTTTACAATGAAAACGTGGATGACAAGTCAATTTTCCCCCGTGCAAGAATTTGAGTTTTAATTATAATAAAAATCATAAAAAGACATTATTTAAAGTGAAATTAGAACTTGGAAGTTTTTTCTTTCAGTAAACTCTAAGATAGTTACATGATCACCCATGCCCTGGATGGAGAGATACCCACCCAGCCGAGACTCGAACCCACGAACTTACGCTTTAGCGGACGAGGTTTCTTGCATGCCGCAGCCCAAAACCGACCAATTGAATTTCAAATTAAAGTCCGGGTCTAGATTTCAAATGACTGATGTATCTTAACGGAAATTAAAATACGCTATGTATAGGTTCACTATTTGGGTTTATTGGGAACGACCATGGTTTCGTCACATCATAACATCTTCAGGTTCAGGCATCTAGTGAACCTATACAAAGTGTATTTTAATTCCCGTTAAGTATGGAGAGGTTTCACAAAGTTGAACCTGAAGTTATTCGTTATAGACATGTTTTGCGAAAGGAATATTGAATACTATGACATGATCAAGACGCGTGATTCTGCGTAAGGGGCTAAATGATAAGTACAATTGAATATATGTACAGCGCAGGAATCAATACAACCGAGCTTTTAATTTTCCGAACGAGACCTACAAAAAAATTGTGATGGCTACGGAAGCGTAGGTTTCTTGAGTCGTTGCATATTAATTATGAATAAGTAAATGTTATTATACATTCGTTGTTACAAGCAGTATGACCCCTAAGTACAGAGAGAGGCTAAAAGGTCATCCTTTGACAGCCACTATTTAAGATGTCGTTCATCCTCCCGATTTGGAAAGGTTCATCCCAAAAAAATTACGTGGTATCTCTATACTACTGCAGCGTATACTAAGGATGCAATGCATTTTTTGACGTCCATTGTCCCATTTAATGAAATGAACAAGAGAACTCCATTTTAGCTGTAAATAGGCATATTGAGAGTACTTAGCAATGGTTAGATAAAACGAAATGTCTAATTTTGGATTGATATGTTAAAATACTAATATTTTCCGATTACATACATCATTGGATTGAAAAATTTCTAATGACGACCTCATGCAAGCGCAATCATGAGATAATATCATGATTAATTCTCTTTTCATTAGGAAACTAAGTTAAATAAATGTAAAATTTAGCCAAATGAGGAAATTCCGATGAACTCCGTTCAATAGATGAAGCATATGAATGAAGTATTTGAAACACCACGCAGGAAATGGACGAGAAAAAAGATTTAATGCCGTAAAGGCGTAAGATTGTAGCAAAGATTGCTCGGGCTTCCCACCTCTTTGGGTCAAACTATCATCCGGTTATCTCAGCCGACGCACAGCGGACGGAAAAGCTGGCCAAAAGTCAAAAAGCGGATTTTTGCATTCTGGAAGTAAAAATTTGGTATACTGACTCTTCTACTAATGGTACACATTATGTGTAATTCATTTTTCATAACTCTTTCGCATTTACATTATACAAGGGCTAAAATTTGGACGAAATTTGCAAAAAAATCCAGAAATGAGATTTCGCTGAAAATCTCTAAAATGAAGAGTCTACAGAACCTTTTTCAGAGGCCTATTGAAAGCAAAAGTGACATTATTTAAAATAACAGACTTTTGTTTTTGACATGTTGAAATTTTGATTGATCTAGTGAGATATCTGCTCTTTAAATAAGACAAAATGGCGGACCCTATTTTACACCGATTTTTGGATTTCAGGTAGAAAAAGACACGGAGTAAAACCGTGAGTAACTTACATCACAATATTTACTAAAGCTTCTGCAATACAAACCCGTTGAGATAGTCTGCGGCCGTCCGCGACGCGGCAATAAACTCGGTTTTTCGATCGCGCGGCGGGGTCCAGCCTAGTGCGCCAGCTAATCGGAATACAGTGACGTGGCGAGTATCATCACACGCTATTCAGCCATGAAATTAACTATGGCGATTTTCTAACTGTATATGGTTTAAAGGATCGCTAAAGGTGCTATAATAGTAGTTTGGAAAGAGAATCCATTCTCTTTCATCTAGATAGACCTAGATGTCTGTATTCGGGTACATTCAAAGAGCAAAACGTGGCGTTTCACTTCAATATTTAGGTCTGTGAAAGATTAGCTCAGCTTGTGTGGGCAACATGTACAGCCCATTGAACATGCACACTCTTATGGAGATCCGTTCCCCGTGTGAAATCTCCTCAAGGCGGAAGGTGCAATGTAGCCCTTAGCAGGGACAAAATTAACATTGTGCTATTTAATAGCACTGACTGAAAACCTCGCAAGGTGTTGTTCTATGCGCAAATCCCATTCCAAATTAAACATACATTTAGCGTTTTATTGGAAATGGTTGCTCTCGTAGCTGAGAGGGAAACACACGAGGAAGCGGATTCATCGGCGGACTCGCGCCCAGGGCCCCAGCGAATTCAGAAGGGTCGTCCCAACCCCAAACTTTCTCACTTTTTTCTATTGACACCCGGTTTAGTTTCATTTTAACAATTTTAAATACGCACAGTTCTACAATCGTTGGCAAAACCTGATAGTATTTACAATTTTTGATAACACACAGTTCTACTATCGGCGTCAAAACCTGTTAATATGCATAAATTCTCTCATTTTGTTAATATCAATACCGCACTGCATACTACGCTATACACATTCTACGCTGCTGACCTCGTTACGGCTGCGCTACCGAGGGATAGAATCGTATTCGCTACTGTACCCAAATAAACGATCTTCCAGCAAAATTATGGTTAACGTGTGACTTTATTGTCCCTGACTCTTTTCTTCAAGGGGACCAATATTTTCTTTCACGCCAGGAGCCTCAACTGACCTTAATCCGCCTCCGAGCGCATGGAGTGTACATTTGGCAACATTTTTCACCATAAGATCCATACTGTCAACTAAACGTGAGACGCCCTCGCCCTATTGGTTGAAAATCTAGCATATGGAGGCTTGAATAAGCAACAGAAAGTCCTCACGAACACACAGAGCAAGTAAAGCAGCGTCTGTAGAAGAGGTTGAAAGAACGCGGAGAGAGAGAGAGAGAGAGGGATAGTGAGTTGAACGGGGTGGAATGGGTTAAAAGGATGAGAAGGGGTAAAAGGAGAAGGGAGAATGAGGGAGGAGCCATATCAGTTTTTATGGGTTTCCGGGGGGGGGGCGGCGAAGGAGAGAGGGGTGAATGTGCGATGGGAATTGGGGTGGGGGGACTCCAGTAAATGGGATTTGCGGAGGGGGAGAGGGTGGGAGAGTGATTCTGGGGATGGATGGAGGGGAGTGGTTCAAAGGAGGATTTGAGACAAGAATAGAGGCGAGAGGGTAGGAGTGAGCGCATCGCTTTCATTTTCCTCCCTCTCTGAGAATTGAGTGGAGCGATACGAGACGGACACGCCGAGCGGCTGCGCTTGTAAAGGCCGCACGCTCCATATTCCGGATCTAAAATCGGAACCACGCGAAATTCGAACGAGGAAATCCAAGCGTAGCCTATACACGACTTGCAACACTTGACCCAAACAGGAAAACAAAGGGAATCGATGCGAAACCTAAGGCAAAGTGTCAGTGAAGCAGAGGGAATGGGAAATAAATGGTAACAGTCACGCATCAATATCATATATATTCCAGACATTCGTTGCACAAGAGGAAAAGGCAAAAATAAACTGATTGGGTGATTAAGGAATCATGTGGTACAATCACAAAGGCTTCCAAATTGTAGTGTAATTAAATCACCCGTTGGTATCTCACGAAACCTTCCTTAATCGAGTTTTCCTCGTGGAAATCTTGTTGGTGGATTTTAATTCAGTGATTAGACACGCTATTAAAATTCATCAGAAAAATTAACTCATCCATCTGAGTGGCCAAAAATCTCCAAAATCTCGCAATTTGTTGCACCACGTGAGTCCTTAGTTACGTGATCGTGATCATTTCAAATGACCCAAACACAGCCACCCAGGGATTAAAATCTCTCACTTTCCCTTTCCTCTCCTTCTTTCCGGACATTTGCTTCCCTGCGAAAACAGAGGCAGCACTGGTCTTTTTTATGCCACGAAGAGAAAAATGAACGATTCGCCTCTCAAAAAATACTGAATAATCTGAAAGAGATAACGCTAAATCTTGTTAAAAGTGCCAAAACATCCGGAGAAACTGGCCGAATGTGAAATAGAGCATGCCACGGCGAACTGTTCATTTTCTATCGTTTGTACCCTATGATATCAAAGGTCTTCTAAAGGCAACAGTAAAAAAAAAATAACAGGCTTGAGTGAATACGTGATCCAAATACCACAGTCATTTTGAACCATCAAACCTACTTGATTCCTAAGATAAACGCAAAATGAGAGTATCTTAAACTATAGAGCGGGAAGCAGAACAACCTGACTACCGCTTTGGGCTCGGTGCGCGACATCTTTGGCAAGCCTTCCCCATAAGTAAAAGTGCAGCGCGGACCCCCGGATAAAAAGATATCGAATTACGATAATTTCCCTCACGGCATGCCGAAAGACTTTTAAGAATGCAGTGAACGGTATCTGTTTTCCTCACTTCTCTACTTTAGAGAGCGACTTCCGTGATCACCAAGTGATAACATTTATTAACCATTTATTCTTTTATAACCAATAACCATTTATTCTTTTTTAAAGTAATATAGAAGATCTGGTTGAAAATCAATTTCGAACCGAAGAGTTACCATAAAATAAAACGCGATGTCAATGTCTTAGTCAATGTAAGGGGCGGAGCGGAGTTCTCATTTACTGACCACCACCATGTTCCAGCCACACCCCCTCCTCCAGGCGGTGCGGAGAAGGAGGACCAGAGAAGGACGACATACCCCCAATCGAACTCAGAGGCACCACTCCATTGCCGGCGGTTAGGGAGACCCCCTCGGGTAGGAAGAGACCTCTGGTCCGTTGCTATGGCAGCGATCGGGGGATGCCGTCCAAGTGAAGGGGGACGGATGAAGAAGAGCAGTCCTTTCCATCGAGCGGCGACCTCCTTTCCATCGAGTGGCCGAGACATCACAACAACGCCCCCTTTCGAGAGGGTGGCGCTACGGAGGGGGCGATCGACGGCGAAAATAAAACGCCGGCACATAACAACAATTGACAGCCACGTCCCGTTGCCAACGCCCTCCGACCACATCCGATACGATCCGGGTCTCTCACTCCCCCCCCAACGACTGTCACCCCCAAACTGTAGCCTATCTCCATCCACAACCACCCACCCCCCTCCACGTCCGATATTTTATCCAACAAAGCGAATCCACCACAGTCTTCCAAAATGAACTTCATTTCAATTGAAGCTGTCAAAACTACACTGGTTCTCATACGCATGTATTCAAGGAAGATTTTTTAGAAATGCCAACACAACAACAAGAAACAAGCACATTTGTGATCATTCTGAATCATTATTCACTACGGTATAGCTCTTTAAAGTAATTAAAAGTATGACTGCTTTTTCATATAGTGGTACTAATTATAAATTGACTTATTTTTGTGATGATAGAGCAAATGCAGTATACATATATGCAATTTGAATCAATTAATGGTAGTTGAAGTTGTTTAGCCATCCTATTCAGTCTTTTTAGCGGACGGAGTGATCTAATTTCTCTAATTCAGATATATCAAGCGAAGGGCCTTCTCAGAAGCAACTACAACCACTAGTACTCAGGGTTCCTGCGCCGGTTGCCAGTCTCCTGGTCCATTCGACTTCATCGTGGTCAACGCCGTCATCACCAGTTATATCGTCGGTCTAATTAAAAAACCACGCGACTCACATTTCCTACTTTTTACAGGGATAGCAAAAAAAACGAATCTTTTAGGCGTGAAAGGTGGCTTTGTTGCTATTTCTATAAACAAAAGAGCATTTATTTCTAATTCTTCCTCTCTCTCTTATACAAAGTGTGATAAAACTCTTCAGGGACCATTAACCATTAGTATTCTTACAAAAACCCATAGTCGTATTTTTTGGAGTCACATGGTGTGTAAATTAGGCCCACGATATGCTACACGGCGGTCTGCGATGGGTTTTGCCGGTTTTCCTCACAACGCAATGCGAATAACAGGCCATGAAATCATTCCCCAATGAGATACTGTATAGTTCAGAGTTTCAATCTGCAACTGCTCACATCAAAAAAATAAACTTGTAAACAATTCTGCGCCGAAGAAGCGCACTAGTCTGGAGCAGGGATAACATGGTGATTGTGTACGTACATTCCGCAAGATATAGTTTGACTTTATATTGGAAGTATAGATGATTGTATATACTATGCAATGGCAAAACAAACGCGGATGAGCAAGGATTTGTGGAGGAAGGAGCAGTGAGTGGCTGAAGTCGCGGCTGCGTGGGAAGGGTGAGTGAACTCAGGCCGCTCTCGAGAGGAGAGGCAAAATATTCCGGAAGGGGAGTCTTCGACGGCACTTCATGACGATAAGGCACGGACGAAACTCCTCGCACCCTGCGCTGCCTGCCACGTGGTCACGAATATCAAATCGCACAACTGGAGAAGAACTTTTGTGCGATTTCCACAAAGCAGTGAGGTCCCTCGTTGTCATTCAAGGAAATCGTGTCTTTGATACAACATTTCTGAAATGTTGAAATCTCCTTCCTAATGCAAAATGAGTTTAGAGTGTGTTTTTCATTTGAAGATTTTATTTCATAGATAAGTGATGTCTCTGAAAAACACTATGATTTTGGCGCCGCAAAGTGAATGCTCTGAAAAACAACCATGACGTAAATGACTATTGTAGGAATTTCAATGATTCAGAAACTACTCGATACCAAATTATGCTCTTGAATTACATGCACTTACTCTCCTGTATGTGTTGTAGTTTTTAGTTAAGATAATTATCCAAGTTCATTTACTTTTGCCGTTTTTTCGGATATTCTCAAAGCGGAGTAAGTGAAAGAACTTCATCCGCAAAGTGGAGAGTGTAATGCTTTTCTTTGCTTTATCCTTGGCGACTTCCTTTGAAACGAGGGTGATGCGAATCGAGATATTTTAGGGCTTGAACAGAATTTATGTTTAGTAGATATTTATAATGTAATGCTTAAAATATGAATTTTTTTTTCAAATAAAGTGAAAATTTTTTGCTTTTTGCCTAACTAAAAAAAGCAGCACTTAGAACCTAAATAGTTGCATTTAGGGCACTTTCGGGTGACTCTGTAAAGGTAATACCTGGCTTGTACCGGTATCCTCAAAATTTGTCAACAAATGCTAGAGTTTCGCAAGGGCATTGGTTCTGAAATAATTTAAATGCAAATTAACATAAACCGAAACCTTATGTTAACTGATGTAAGTCTTTAGCCTCGACTCCAATGGCTCTTATATGTCACTAAAATTCCTGGCGAAGACGCAAAGCTAAACATTCGGATAGGAATCACCAAGAGCACTCGCCAGCGGTATTTTAATTGGGATATTTTAACTATCTAAAGGTGGGACATGTCTCGTGATTAAGTAATTTTCAGGTATTGTTTGATAAGGGTTGAAGCACTCGGAAAAATGCATCTGCACTTTTTCTCGACAAGAAGTAGGATTAAGGGCAATGAGCATTAGATGTCATAAACGGGTTTGATGGGGCCAGAAATGCGGCATATAGCTGTAAATGCTGAGTCAAGAGTAAAGTGACGAGTTAAGTGACAAGTGGAAGAGATTTCAAACCAGAGGTGAAAATCATAAAAGCTTAAGTTTGCGTATTAAAATGGCAATGACATGTTCTTTTAATGACCTATTTCACCCGGCAGTGAAGCGCCGCAACTGTCGGGAGGCAACTGAGCTCTCATGTAGGGGTAAATTGCGCTTTTAAAAAGGTGGCGAAAGTTTGAGAGCGCAGGTGAGCGTTCAGTTACCGTATTTTAGAACATTCCGAGTGATAACGGCGAACAGATGGGATGTTTTGATGGAATGAGGTCGCTCATGAGTACGGTCAATCGCCGCATCGCCATGAACTCAAATTCTGAAGGCACCACAACATAGCCTCGTTATCGCCTCAGCGGAGTCAGCCGCATGCACACAGAACTGCGCTAATCCCACATACAAAATCGTCCTTGACAGGGAATTGGACCCAAATATTTCGGTATCACGCAGAGTACCGATACCAATTATGCTACCGTGGCGGACACCTCGAAGGCGTCTTCTTCATGTAGTGAATCTGACATTGAGTACGACTGGCATAAATACTGAGAGTTTCTCATGACATTTGATTCAGCACAAGATTGAGGATACTCGCCAGCATGATAACTAAACAGTATCACGACATATGGGGGAACGATGTTTCCGTTAATTTCCATCAAAAACTCAAAAATACCTCGACTGCTGTTGAGGTCGTCTTCCGTCACAAAACGGTTAACTTAAATATGATAGTGAAAAGGCATTAAGACAATAAAGAAAATACCGCACACCCCTCATTACAAGTTCAATGATCTCGTGCAACCCTCCAGGACAGTCACAATCATACTTCATTCCGTCCTCAACGTATTGTGCCGACTTGCATATATATACCAGTTCTTGCGCTGGATCGTCCATCAAATGAAACCGGATTTTAATTCCAGAGATAGACTCTGCACATTGTCTCAACAATGAGGAAAGGCAGAACGGTTTATGTGAAGGGAGAATAAGTAGTACAATCGAACATTATAATGAAGTGGAGGACGCATTGGTAGCTTAACTTTATAGAACACCCGATCGTCAGCCATGGCGGATGATTTTTCTTCCGCGCCCTGAAGACGCTCGCCTTGCTTCGCGAGGGAGGGAGGGGAAGAGCGGGCGGGCGGGCGGGCGGGCGTGGTGGATGGCCGGAATCAGTCGAGGGGCTGATATTCAACACAACCACATCCGACGCCGCAGTTCACTTCTCCTTTACTCCTCGACTTCCGCGCGAAGAAGAACACCGCTCGGGGAAAATACTGGAAGAGGCTAGGAGAGCGATTCGCGGAAGAGACGACGTGTGGAAGGGTGAGAAGGGGGCAGGGTGTGACCCCTTCCTTCTCCACTCCCTTCCTTGTCATCGGATCACCAGCCAATTCGGCCGTGATGGACCCTAACTGGTTGCAATCACTTCATCCCATTAATTTCAATTGCCCAGAAAACTTTTTCGTCCAGCTACAGATTTAAAACCAAGCAATTTCGGAAGACCTCTTGAAAAATCGTCCATGACTGCATTTCTTGAGGATATCTTTGGCAGGGTCCCTGGAAACGATTTTCTATTTAGTTTACGCGTGATTGATGGTCATGAAAGGTTTCTACGAATTCATTAGAAAACTCAGTAATGGAACACAATCGTTTTAAGAGTAATGATGACAAATGTATAAGGTTTTATATGTAAGGGTACATTGTCAGTCACAGGTCAAAAAATTATTTCAAATTTATAAAAAATACTTTTACAGAGCAAGGACTACACCATCACTGAATTTCTATTTCAATCTGAACTCCTATCAATTAACTCTGCGATCGCACACTGTCCTGATGTGTTGAGAGAAAGATCAACTATTCGTGAAGCAGTCTTAAATTCACAACTGTTTTCTTCAACTACCCAGCGATCATGTGAGTTCCTGATCGCATTCTCTGTACAACCATTTTGCCAAGATAATAATATTGAGAAAATAATATAATCAGCAGGAAAAGCATGATGGACAGTTGATGGGTTAATGAAAAGCAGAAAAACCTAATTATTTCGCTGAAATGCACCTCAAAGTAAACTTGTTGAAGGATAATCACGTACTTTCCGGTTTCGTCAGTCAGAACAAGAAAATGGTGCCCGATATTCACAGAGGTTAAATAACGAATTCTGGTTCAACACTTTCCCATTCTTTCTGGAAATGTTAATTATCTTCTTCAAACTAACCTTGGGGCGAAATTAAAATTGGAATCGCTCATTAATAAAAATAAAAGTCACACTGATAATTCTACAGGGGACTGTTTGAATGGCAAATGACATCCTACGTGAAGTTTGTACTTGAAAACGTTTCATAAAAAACCACTAAAAATCAAAATTCCGGATTTATATTTTGCATCATGTGATCATGAATTGTGTATAGAAGATGAAGAGTTTTATTTGGATCAATAAAACCATTTTTCCAATATCCAGAATTCTGATGGCAGGAGCGGTAAACGTAATTTAATGCAAATATTAATTGTTTTTGAGTGCAAAAATAATCTTTGGACTGAATTTATTTTCATTTGAGTACATCTGTTTATGCGTCGAAACTCACCGAGCAGGCAGTTATGGAAATGATGTAAAAATATGTCAGATATCTTTATATCCTCAATTGAAGTATACTTAGAACATAGTTTTCGCCTCGGCATTCCGAGTTTAGACGTAATCAGGCCAAAATACATTGTTTTCGAATATTGGTCTCAGCTTGGTACCACGATACTTGTTAGCAACAACTATTATGATGAAAAATGTATTATTTCGCGCGTATAAGAAAATATCGGTTCGTATATAAGGGAACTATTACGTACCATATCTAATGTGCCCGAAGGCTACGAGTTGAAATAGCATTAAGAGCCAAATAACCAAATCGGTAAAATACAATTTTTTTCACTCTCATCGACAGATATCTCAAATGAGAACACGTATACAAAGTTTCGCGAAAATCTTCACAGAAACAAAGGTCGCTTAAGTCTACTAAATCCACGAAAAACATATCGCAGCGTACCTCGAAGTTTTGGTGTGGGCGAGTCTGGGAAAGTACTTGGGAGAGTCATGACGCAGATACCTAAGTCGGGAGAGACAGCGTGGACGGGTCACGAAAGGGAACCCGAACACGCATTACCACCTTCCAACCTCACCGTCCCACCTCGTGTTCCCTTGTGCGTTCCCATTATCTCCTTGGGGAGCGGATCGCCATTTCCACTACTAGAGTACTTCTCACATTCACCTGTCGAGAAACAGACACGGGAAGGGACTCACATATGCAGAATGTCAGGTCCCAACCTTTACTCTCCCCGAATAGACCACAGAAATGGGACCTTATTCGTGAGCGCCGAAGTGAATGTCTTCCGACTCCGTAACATGGACACCCAGCAGCACCACGTCACGCGTGCACAGCGCCTTTGCTTTCCCATGAGTTAGAGATGAATAGCTTGCATTATTTCCGTACGGATCGATTTCTTATCTCGACCTCTTTCTAGTGATATTTCTTAGAAACATAAACCCAATCATCAGCGAATAATGTTGATCCTATTTTGCCGGCGTTTCGTCAATCGACCACGCTTCTTCTGGACCGCACTGGTATTAATATTGTGGTGTCCCAACAATCCTCCTCCGACAATGGAAACATACTCCTATGCCCCTTGCTCCGTCATGCACCGAGCCATAAGACTGGCTAGGTTCAGGACACCGCCTCAGAAAATGAATAAATATAGAGTGACCCCTTATCCTGGCCGTGTGCTGTGCCGTCGGGACGCCCCTAAGGACTCGACAATATCGCATGTTTTCCAACAAGGCAACCAGATAAATATATTTCAGTTCAGTTTTAATCGACTGATGTCAATGCTGAGCGATTAAAATATGTAAACCTGGTTGAATAGTTAATAGCAAGCGATGTGCTACAACCTAATGTTATCCCATCCTACAATCTAATGCCCTGAAGAAGCAACATAAATGTACAAAAGGTCGGAAAAGGAGAGATGAAATAATCCATTAATGATTGGACCAATGCCTCACGAAAAAGACTTATTTTCTTTTTTATGGTCGCATTTCTTTAATAGCGGAGACGAGACTTAAATGCAGTTTTCCACCTCTCGCCTCGTCCTGCGTTGGACGAGTATAAAGTTATATTATTCTGCTTTTAGCATTTCTCTTTGTCTCGAGATAACTTTGATTAATTTAATTTCAATGAAGCAAATGTTGTACAATTTGAAATGAGTGATATTAATTCGAAAAAATGTAACTATTCGTTCCTCCACTTTAATTTTAACCACTCACAGAATAAACCGCAGTAAGGAAATGAAATTAAGCAAAGGCCCAGTTCCTCGATTACGTATTTCGTTTTTTAACTTCTCAAAGGTCTTTTGCAATGCTTTTTTGTTTTCGTAAATATCTGCGCAACTGCTGAAAAAATTCACTTAGTTATTCAATAAATCATAGCATTTATAGAATTAAAGTCCATTATTATTAATGCGAAAATCAAAGCCCCTCAGTGTGTCGGTCTGTCAGTCTGTCTGTCCGCAAATTCCCCCCCCTAAGGAAAAAAATCCTCTCTTGACTTAGTTTCATTCGCTTGTAGTCATTTTTCTTTAGCATAATTAAATAAGAAGCACTGGTTGTATAAACTCGAGGTAAACACCAACGATAGGAAAAGCAGAAAATTTTTATTCTTTCATGCGAATTTTGTTTTCATTTCGAATTGGTGAAACTTTGGGGAAACATTCGTAATATTGGTCAAAATTTAGCGTATTAGGTGAAACGTTCCCTTAATGATGAACAGTATTGTTGCATATGAGTTTCACGTAAACACTAAGGTGACATATAAAGGCCGATAACAGATCAACTGAGGACGCTAAATAGCATTTACGTTAAGGAAAGCATTAGAGAATAGCACGCTTCTTGAATGAACACTTAGAATGACTTATATGAAAGATTATTATCGAGCAAGCAGTTTGACAAGCGTTTTGCAGGTTAAGAGCGTCCTGCGCTGGATTACAGACGACCCAGGATTGCAAAAGTAGGCTTAAAATTACCAACCAAAATAGTGGAGACCAACGTAAACAGCACAAAAATTGTACGTGAAACAGTAACTTTATTAAAAAACAACAACATATTGACTAGACTCGATACATATAGCCCAAAATCTATCATGTTTAAAATAAAAAAATACGGAAACAGCTATAGCAACGAACGAATTTGATAAAAATTTAAACAATAGATCATTGTCGCAATTAAAACAATGCCTACTCTTCCCACAGCCGATGGAAAATGAGCCACGGAATACCCGCATTTGCATTGAGTTTCCCATCAGGCTTGCTTTGCTTTTCTAAAATTTCCTACTTTGAAAGAGTCTTTGTCATGGCACCGATGTTTCCAAGATAACCCGGCACTTAATGATCACTTAGTCAAGATTTGGAAATTTTGACTAGACTCTCTTCCACAACTGGCTCGACGGAAATCGTATTGCGAGAACGCATACATACCCCCCGCGCACCTTTGCACTGCAGCACGGGTGTGTCGTTGACTGATCTCACCTTCCAGGTGAACAAGAGGATGCGTCGGCTCACGAATGAAGTCCACCGTGATCTATAAAAGTGTGGGATCACGGGAGAGGACAAAAGAAACGGAGGTGTATTCAGAATGATTGCGGAGATGAAGAATTGGATGAGAAAATGATAAAAAGCCGAATACTCTCGGGGTAAGACCGAACACGAGCGAGCCAAAGGACGATGGAACAGGCAAAAGAGAGAACTTGAGAAGGTAATGATGGCCCATGGATGGCTGAAACGACACTAATTTTAATTATTTTAAGAGAAATTAAAGGCGCTCGTGGATCCGGATCATTTCCTTTCACTTGGTCTGTTTGAAAGGGACCCTCGCTGCTGCTCACACGAGCTCTCTTCTTGCCGCTCCCGGAGTTTTAAGGTTCACAAACAATCTTATGCTCGGTCCTTGAGTGAGCAATGTGGCCTAACTTTTACACTACCACGGATTACATAAAACAAACAGGACCCGGGCTTCGACTAACGATTGTCATCATCAAGTATTTTTTAATGTTAAATATTTCTCTATAAACACTTATTTACAGCTGGTCGGGTAGAAAAGGGAGGTTTTTTTTAGGAGCGGAAGGAAGGAGAAGGAGGGAGGGGGGGTTGTCGTTTATGGACCACGGGCGATAGACATGCATTAAGCATATACTGAAAATAGAGTCACACAGATCATGACATTCCGTTCGATTCTATGGACTTATATGCTCAAAAGTTAAAGCCATTCCACTCGTCGGCCCGCCATGTAGTAAAATTCTCATTATCGAAAGAAGAGTAAGTACGCAGTAGAAATAGACATTATTAAACAGATTGCCGTGAAAAACGGCTATCCAAATAATTCATTGATAAACTGATAGCCAAAAAACAGTGGATGTTGGAAATGAAGTCAATTCATCCACCAGAACTTGTTTCCAATATTTAAAAACAATGGGCATGTATCATATATCTAGCGCCGTGTTCGCTAAAAATTTCAAAAAAGTACTAAAATACTGCGTGACGCTCAAACGACAAGTGACCCTCAAAAACCTTTTTGTGAACCGCAAACACCCTGTGGACCCGTTGTCTAAAAATAGGAATAAGTAGCATCAAGAGCGGGGACTGTAAAGGAGTCTACTTGGAAGGAGAGACGGCTCGAAACTTTTACTCCAGGACCAGGGAACATTTTTAAAGCCATTTCAAAGAAACACGACGGTAAAAGTAATTTTGGTGCGAATTTATTAGATATTTTGAGCATGAGAGTGATTGTGATGCTTTGATATTTTACATGTGAGTGACGATAAACGGGACCTTAAGGTAGTCCGAGCGAGATAGTTCCCTAGTCGACCAATAGAGACCACATTCGAATTATACGTTTTGATTTCACCAGCTGCAGGACACATCAATTAAATATTGCATTATTAATGGTGCAGTTATATAGTTTTATATGACAGAAATTGTAAGTAATTTAATGAAAATATTTAAATAACTCTTTAACTTGACTCATTTTTTCCCGCGGCGCGTTTGAAACTCCTTCAGAACGGAAGGTTTTTTTGTGATACCCAAGATACTACTACGGTGACAATATGATTAATTTTCAAATATAGTTGAAAAACATACAAACTACTCACTTTTAGTTTTTTGACGACATCAAAGTGTTAGAAATACCTAATTTTGTAAATGATGTCTCTCTTAAGTGCATACACGTTCCATTTCCCATGTAAAAGTGCTCGTATTTTTTGACAAATATATCCAAAAGTAATGAGGTTAGGGGTAGAATTTTTGGTTTAATTAGAAGCGTAAGATATTTATCTTTAAAATTAGACCAAAGTCATTAATTTACAAGTAAAATGATATTTCGCTCGGACTACCTTAACGCTCGTGAGCGACTAGAGATTTTAAAGTGAATTTTTGACCCTGAAGTCAGTCTTATCAAAGAATATCTGTTCCCTGCCTCCCCTCCGATTCTCAACACAATTGCTTCCCTTTCCCATTCTCCTCCTCCAAATCTCCCCCACCTTCCTCCTCCCCTCCACTTAATTAACCAACCCATGGCCCTTGAATGACAACCCCCCCTCACCTCCCTCTTCCTTCCTCCCCTCCTCAAATCACTACTCTCCCCCTCAATTTACCTCCCTCTACCCCACCAGCTGGAGAGAAGTATATATAGATGTTTCGTAAAAAATCACCCGACAATGACCATCATTCGTCGAAACCCGGATCGTGTTTTTTTATATATTCTGTGGTATTGTAAAATTTTTGGCGAGTAAAGTTTGTTAACAATGGAATACCTACCATCAAGTGACTCAAGACAAGAGTTTTCTTTACTGGGCAATGTAAGATGTTTTGCTCCCATTATGGTAAATTATCAATTTCAAACCGTGCACTTCACTTTGCCGTCCTTCATTTTTCTAATAATATTCCCACGATGAAGTATTGCGCGCCATTTTCGATCTCAGATACCACACGATAGGACTGAAAACCACGCACCGACGTCGAAACACGAAAAACAGCGCTACACTTGTTATCAGCATATTCTCTCGAGGTTTACACGAGAGAGAGTGAAAAGCGGACATGCGCCACATAACTGTTGAGATTAAAAAAAGCTGGCGTCATCTCCTCTCAAACACTGAAACACAGAAGCTCGATACACAATGAAAATGAACTCATCCGGACAACTCTCATGATTGGCATATTAGCTACCATCTATATTTGTGATATAAACCCGGCCAGCCGCTGCTCCAGTTGGCGTCTATATGTATAATTTAATGACTAAAATGCTACGCCGAGCTACGCGCAACTGCTTTCTTCAATGAAGAGGAGATAAGAGTTCATGGATCCTGAAATAGTATGGTTTAGACTGGTAAGGAGTGCTGAGGTTTATATTACTCAACTTTTTGTAATCATGCATTGATAATTAACAAGGAACTTTAAAAGGAGGAACATAATAAATGTTTCGATCTTTTCATCGTTTTCAAATGAAGTCTATCGGCTGCAAAACTGAGGGTATTAACCAGCCTTCTTTAAATTTATTCCGCCCTTTAAATGGGATAATCTTATGACTCCCTGAGAAATAGCCCGACTAGATAATGGCGCCAATGTCCCTCCAAGTCATGTTTATGCTTCTAGAAAATAAATAATTGTTTTTTTCAAGTATATTCTACAGCATTCACCTAGTGAAAAACGGTCATAAAATAATTCAGAAAATTGAATTCGCAGTCGTACAAAAGTGTAAAATCTGTGATTAAAGTTAAAAGTTTCAAAGACTCTTAATAGACTTTGAAAATTAAAAGTCGACCAAAAATTGTCGACATGGATATCGCAAGAGCTGCGGAAATTTTTAATATAGTTGGACGAAAGATAATCAAACAAGCAAGTAAACGGTAATACTCTGATGCCTTAGGGATCCCGGTGCGACCGGTATCCCTGTGGGATACCGGTCGCCATAATCGGGAATTCAGGTCATTAGGTTGTCGGCATACGCACGAGTCTTAGAAAATACGGTTAATAGAAATATTCCCGAAATGGAGAATCGAGTACTATAATAACGATTTCTAATGTGGGGAATTCACTATTTTTCCCTACTAAGGCATTATTTTTGAAGACTCATCTCTTACGAAACCTGAAAATTTTGCAATTATAAAATTCACAGTAACGAAATCATGAGAGTCTTCCTAGACAATCAAACTTTGTTTTGCCGGCGGTTTACTCTGGTGAGGCCATGGAAAAAACAAGCACTTTTATGCATTTTGTCTGAAGAGTATTATACTTGTTCCATTATATATATGACTCAGTTTCACGTTTGCCTTGATTTATGATTCCAAATATAGAAAGAATTTGCACATCCAATGCACGATACTTTTCAACCATTAAACAAGCAATTACCAGGAAATGTTATTCCGTGAGAAAGAAAAACGGTAAACTAAGAAAATGTAGCTCTTATTGTTTCATCTGGAAGACTGTGTGCGACTTCATGGCTTGTAAATTTTCATATGCAGTCGAGTAAATTTACGGACCTCCAGGATCATCGCTGATAAGGCTATCAGGGAAACGGTGAGGAGGAGGAGGAGTAAGCATATCCAGAGATAAAGGGACTTAAAGGCACTTAAAGGGCTCTGTGTCCCCATTGTCGCTAAAAAGGTACTAGACGATGAAAGCAGATCATGAGCAGTTACATCCACGTAGTGTGGAACAGGAATTCGCTTTGTGCGTCCCTGTCTTTATATTTCGCGAATAACCTGGCTTAGAATATACAAGACAGTTGAAGAGTTGACTTAGTGGAATTATGACATACGATAATAATAATAACTTTGTAATATTCCACTCTGTTTTATTAGAAGTAAACAAGCCTGGCCGGTTTCAATGTATACACATCATCATCAGAGGCAAAATACAGCGTACAGAAGTGGTGGCTTGAAATATATATATATATATATATATATATATATATATATATATATATATATATATATATATATATATATATATATATGTACATATATATATACAATTAAAGAGGAAACTTACAGGGGGTAAAATGACGAAAGTAAAGAGAGAGTCTTACTTAGAGACGTTTAGGGTGTTATCCCTTCTTCAGTCACACAGAGACTACAGGGTACCACACGGGGAAGGAAGTAAGGAGGAGGTTGGGAGGGGGGGGAGGATATTAGTAGACGCTCTCGGTTTTACATTTCCCGTGTCCTCGCTTTGTTAACCCCCACCTCTCTACTAATATCCTTCCCCCCCTCCCAACCTCCTCCTTACTTCCCCCCCTGTGGTACCCTGTATATATATATATATATATATATATAAAGGTCACAGGCGTGACTAGCAGTTACATATAGAGCACAAAAAAAGTAAAACTCACAGAAATTTTGATATATTTCGGCGGACAACCGCCTTCATCAGAATGTTAGAAGGTAGTGCACTACCTTCTAACATTCTGATGAAGGCGGTTGTCCGCCGAAATATATCAAAATTTCTGTGAGTTTTACTTTTTTTGTGCTCTATATGTAACTGCTAGTCACGCCTGTGACCTTTTTTTATATCTGTGCACTACAAGTGTTTTTCGCCAATTGGATATATATATATATCAAGCCACCACCTCTGTACGCTGTATTTTGCCTCTGATGATGATGTGTATACATTGAAACCGGCCAGGCTTGTTTACCAGTAATAAAAACGTGTGGAATATGACAAAGATATAATTATTAAATGCTGGTTTAGAATGTCTAAAATGTGGAGAGGACGAGAGTTTCTTGATGGCAGAGTATCTGTGTTAATTCGAGATTTTTTGGCTAAAGTCATTTCGAAATGAAAGTAAAAGAAGATCCGGTGGTGATAGCTAATTATCGAAAGTGCCACATATGCCGAGAGGAATGCAATGGATGCGAACGAATACGTGGGTTCCATAATTTATCAGTCCGTTATCTGCGAAGAAAAAGTTCAGGCCTAATGTAATGAAAGGTCGTCAGAATGAAAGCAACAGGATCGCACTTTTTCACTAATTTAAATGTGCAATTCAGTCAATTTTCTCAAAATTCAAGCTGCCTTGTACTTGAGGATGACTCTGCGAGTCAAAGCGCGGAGTGCACGGAACATCAACATTTGTGTTAAAAAGCGATTCTCTTGTCTTCTTCATCTGTGCAGAATAGATGGGTCGAAGGTTGCTGAATGCAGGTAATGCAATCGAGGGTCACAAACGTGTCCTAAATAGCGCGTTCACTTCAAGGGGGACGAAGAGTACGACCCAGCAAGCTCCTCCGCAAAAAATACAGGCCCATGGTGCAAAATAATGGATAGTGGCTACGCGGCAGATACACAAAGAACATGTGCAGGATATGAGTGGAATATGGAGAGGGGCCAATAATTATAAACGTTTTAGAGACGAAAATTCTCCATGACGATACTGGGATAAGTAAATGATTTATTTAAATGATAAGGCTCTCAAGCAGCCCCGTCGGAAGAACATGCGGTGGGACGCTCGAGAGGCTCTGCCAACAACGGCGATAACTAGTTGGAGATGGAACCGTGGGGCGACCCGGAGAGGACAAACGTGATGACATTTTTCATCCATGCACACTTTCCCAAGCTTCGCACCATCGTCATCTCCTTTGGAACACATCGGTCACTCAAAGGAAAAAATACGCATAAACTGAGATAATAACAAACTTTATGAAAGCTTTCAGGCAAATTGAAAAATAGAAACATTACATTCAACTTAATGAACGCACGTGTGCACCACGCGAACAGCACCCAATAAAATAAATTACTTTCCCCGACAACTATAAATCCTTTTCATGAATAAACATGGAACTCTAACAGAGCGATCGCTCCTCCCTTCCCCCGCTTTCCCAGGCCTCCTTTTCCAAACGTCACACACACCGTCCCCTCCGACACTCTACGTTCAATTTCCCAGCAACCCACTGCGTTACCCCCTACCCCTCCTCCGCTCACCCCCTCTCCTCAAATCCCTACTCCCCCACCTCTTGCAGCGCTTCCTACAGCGCCCAATTCAAACACGACAGGTCACTAGAGGAGTTTAGAGCCATGCAATAAATATTGATTCCATGACAAGTAAAACCAGACGCTACAGAGATTTGATTAAATATTGGATGTATAAACACCAACCAGAGTATTTACAGTTTTCAATTTTTACGCAGCGCGTTGCAACTTTTTCTTTCGCGACGGAAAAATTCATACGGTTTGTTTTTTTATTCAATTTTCCCATATTTCCAGGAAAAGTTACTTTAATTATCGCTTTTGGATCATCCAACCCTTTAATACGAATTTATATCGTTGAGAGTACTTGTTATTCCACTTTCTTGCTGTCACATGTGGTCACCAGCTTGCAGCTAAGAAATAATATGGGCAGCTACCTTTTACTTTTATGTACTCAGACGGCAGAGTGTACAAGCGTCGCAAGCTCTCGCGAAGGAAACTGTGGCACACCTAAATGATACAGTGTTCACGAAAAATGATCATCACTGTTTAGCTAACCAGAGAAATCGAATATTTGTACTAAGTGCTACAAGGCCACAAAGGTGATCTTTTGATGACGCTGAGCTTCATTTCTGAAAATTTTCTGATAGGTATAATTGCACTACAATAATTTTTGGAAGTTATAAATCACCTCACTAAACATTATGCTCACAAAGATACTATTTTTAGAATAATACTTTGATTAAAGTGAATTAAATTTAAACGCAATGACGTAATATCTTTTATTGTAGCTCCTATTTCCCATCGTGAGTAAGCCTTTTTAATGTCATCTCGTCTCCGTTCGTGAAATTTCTTCTCACAGTTCGTGAAATTTCTACACACAACTGCAGACTGATGGATTGGTTTGCATACGTGAATTGCTGTTCATTATTTGAGTTTTTGTTCGACCTACTAATCATGACAATAAGAAAGATATTAATTAGATTAAATGAAAAAACGTCGATGTTTACTTTACCCTTCATCAAGGGAACAATTTATCAGCGGATAGCGAAATGTTGGCAACAATTGAGGGGAAGAAGAAACAGACACACTAAAAAATAACAGGACGATTACTACAGTTAATAGAGAGAGCCCAGATATGCCACTGAAAATATTTGTATGGTTCTTTTCTGTTTCCACCCCATCAGATCAGCGAGCGTCTGCTCACTGTTATGGGGTTTCGAAAACTTTTTCACCTTCCTATATAGATAAATAACGCACTACTTATTATATGCATTTAGGTTTCAAATTTTAAGCTTCGTGCGCTTCAGTGCAGGGATTTCAGACCAGAAGATTTTTTTTTAATTCAAATTAATTTATTGATTGACGTTCAACAACGTCATCCTATGCGTAATCTTATAATTATAGCACGAGTTGATTAAATAATGGGAAGCAGATTAGCGTCAGGATATTTAACTTCACAGTTCCATAGAAGCCCTTATAAAAACTACCTCTCTCATCCCTCTTGGAGATGATACTACGATATATGTCTAATAATTGCTGAAATCATTCATCCCTACTCAACTTGCAATCCAAGACGTAGTAAATGAGGGTCTCTTGGCATTTATTCATTTGGTCACAGAGTACGAAAATGCCTCCCTAATTTCTGGGAAAAGATTTGCCTCGTTTCGACTGAGAGTCAAGTGGCTTGTGTAAGTTACAGGTCGGGGGCGAAGTTTTCTTTTTGAGCTTTCGATCAAACGGTCTCTGCTCAACGCAGTGATCTGCAATTACTCATTCTGGACCACTAACTATTGGTTATAGGCGCCGAATGTTAGATTTTACCAGTGTCTCAAATTCCGTACTTGGAAAAACTCTAAATTATCCCCTCATTCAATAGAATTTTAACAACCTACTTTTCGCAAAAAAATCTATTCCTCGTCATCGGTGATCTCCCCGCCGACTATTCCGATTTTTCAAACGTTTACTGTGTTATAGCTGGGTAGTTTACCATCAGACTGAATGCTTTTGCACAATCCATTCCCTAACTTTCCCATTTCTGGGTAATCATTTCACTACGCCTCACATTACTTGCTCTCCATCACGTGTCTCCTGATACCCTGGACGCCAATCCTGATGCCGTTCCTGTAATTCTTATTCTTTCCCTTCCTCTTCGACGCTAGCCAAGAATTCTCATTTCTATCTTCCTTGGTAGATAGAAGCTGACATGCGCTTAGCAACAAAAGAACGCCGATAGCAGCAACTGTGATTGTCGTCAAGTTTCTTGATTTTCAGTAAAGGCGTCAAGTATTCACACTGAAAAGTTTTGAAATACTCTGAAGTTAAAGGGCTTCATTTTGACACACTATTTTCGAACGATTTCTGCAAGTCCACGCAAACATCTGGCTGCGGCATTTGTTCACCCATGCAGTCTTACCGCCAGGTTACAAAACATTTCCTCAGCGCACATAGCATTTCATTCGACGCAGTTCATGCGCGCTAAAGTTCGCTAATGAGTCCCGAACGGAGAGGAGAAGTTTCAACTACTTGCACGGAAAGTTCCCAGAATTAAGGTGGCCGGAGCAGTGAATGCAATTCGAAAGAGCGAGTGCATTTAAGTACTTTTACCGTCAATAAATACAACATCTTGGGCCATATTTCACTGAAGTACATGAGCTCATGCGGTGAAAATCACTATGGAATACGATAAATATAAATGGTATACGAAATCGAGAAAAAAATATTCGCTTGTTAAAGAGTTTTCAGAGTAGAGAGTGAAAATAATTTGTCAAGTTAAATACTTTTATAAATAAATATTGTTTTTACAACTAAGGCTTTCGGTCAAATTAAATTACAGTTGAACGCCATCAACATTGCATCTTTCAATTATGGTTTCTTCAGTGCTCTCTCCACCACGCACCAACCCAATCCACCCGTGCTCATCCGGGTGCTTCCCTCGGGTAACTGCGACGCTGTCCCGTTCCCAGCCTCATTTTTATGCGCCCACCTCCCCTCCCTGCAACCGGGACGTTGGACACCACTATCCCCCCATTTACCTTTTCCCGACTTCCTCCCACGGCTTAGACGAAAAAAATTAAATTCGAATATGACAATCGCTGCTATGACAAGGGAGACATCACGCAATAACTACCTTAAGAAATCTCTTCTTGGAATGTGAAGTGTTATAGGTCAACTATCACTGAGGGACCGAAATGAAATCGCGAGGAATACATGTCCATTAAGGCACTTTAAATTGCATTGTAATTTGCGCATTAAATTGCATAGAAAATTTATTGAGTCTGGGTATTAATTTCAATTTGAGTTAGTAAAATGGTGCCCAGTTGCCTTTCTCAGGGCTATTGTTCGGCGAATTCAGCTCACATTTCAATATTTCGCCACTCGCCATCCACGAGAAGCAAACCCTCTCCCACAATCCTCCTCACCCTCTCTCCGGGGGTTGCCTCAGAACGGGGGGGAGGGGGGACGATTCAGGTGGACAGATGGACAAATGTGAGAGAGAGAGAGAGAGATGAAGGGGATGGGAAAGCGAACGAGATGGAAAAAGGAGAAGAAGGGCTCCGGCTTCATTTTTATTTTCCCTCCCCCGCCAGAGTGCCAGTGGGAACAAAAAAAAGGACCAAACGAACAAAAGAATGATGGGCGAGGGACGTGAAGGGGAGGTTCCTCCGGCCGCCGCTCAGAGGTCACTCTTGAGTCGGGGGCGAGGAGCGGCAGAAGAAGTTCCTCTGGGCGAAATTCTATCTGCCGCTCTTCGTTCCCCGTGGTCCATTCGTGGAGTGAGCGGCGACTAGGTACTTTACCTTTGAGAGGGATTTGGTGAATGCCAGGCTATGGGTTTCCGGCAGTCGTTTGCTTTCGGAATCTCATTCCGCAAAACTATTTGGCTTTCCATGCGGAATCTAATTAATAGGTCACGATCGAAGATTTAATACTTAAAGTATGGAATTTAGCTAATCGAATTTATTCGTTTCAAAAACATGTGCACCATCAAATATACATAAGATACTAGATAATCAGAATGAGCGTCATGGATATTAATTTCGGAGTCAATAAAGTTAAATCACCCAAATTCAACACATTAATTTTGCAGCAACTTAGTTTACGAGATTTTATTCGCATAATGAGGAAATTAAGATGAGATCATTTATTATTTTAAAACACACAAGACGTAGACATTGATGGAGACGACAGATACGCAAAGAAGAGACAAGCGGTAACTTTTCGCGAACTTCCGGACTTGGATTCGTTTTCGGAGCGATTTCGAGAGAAACTTTTCTCCGGCACTGAATGGAAAGGAGAGTGGTTAGGGGAGGGGAGGAAGGAAGAAGTGGGGGGAAGAAACGTGGGGGAGAAGTATTTTCCCTATCTGGACGCTTGGAGATCGGAGAGTGAGGGAGAGGAATGGATTACAAAGCATGAGGAATTTTTATCCCTCGGTTGAGTCGTCTGCAGAAAGAGAAGACGGGTGACGGGAGGGAAATTCCACACGGGGGGTTGGTACGGGAGAGTATAAAGAGCGAGAAGAGAACTATAGCGGAAAAACTTAGTTGACTAAATGTCTCGCGGACTAGAAAGGATGCTTACACGAAACTTAAGTACATGAGGGAAAAATGATGTGGTGAACCTTTGACAGCTACATCACGTTTTCCGTCATAGACACCCTCCCAGAATGCGCCACCAATATTAAAGTGAAGATGCATTAGGTTAACCATGTCTGGTTGACGAGAGCATTAAAAAATTCCGGGTTATACTTAGCCCAAAAGCAACAAAAAATTAACACCAAAGCTGTCTCTGTCCACCACAACTACTTCGTCTTCATCTCCCACCCTCTCTGCCCTTTCCTTCCTCAGGAGAACACAGGCACGTTTACCTTTACTGCAAACGAAGATGACTTGATCGTTGAAACGTCCATTATATTTTGTGAGAGATAGAATAATGAGAGTTTTCTCTCCCTCACAAGCTTTCGCATGGTTGCTGAGGTGGAAGCTTAGCGTTTACCAAGATTTCAACTGCGTTGAATCGCGTTTCCCTTGATGACGCGACGTAACACCAAAATTACAGAGTTGACGTTTCGGTTAACAGGTCATCTCGTAAAGGTATGTCTGACTCAGGGGATTTGGAAGCGCCACAAACTTTTTTCACTTTACAAACACTTTCAATTTAAACCATCAATACGATGCAAGATAACTCGCTTCATTTGCGTTTTGACAGTTTTTTTTCTAATTAATATGACCAGTGTTGATGAGTTTACTTCCTGTCTGTCATGTGTGTAAATGTTCACTCAATTAGTTTTTGCTGCATATATATTGGCCGAAAAGTGTTTTGCAAAACGGATTGTTTAATTTGAACTCCACTTCAACTGATATTGGTATTTTAATTTCTGGAAATTATTTCCTATCCTCAGTTCATAACTCAATAAGTATATTCAAGCTATATTTTACTCGACTGTAGTAAAAAATTTATCGAATTCCCGATGTCAAAAACACTTTGGTGCTCACATTGAAGAGCGGCGCTGTTAAAACTAAATGGATGTTGTTTTCAAATGCTACGAGTACAAGAAAAACTATTTAATAAGCGTGGAAATTTTTGCTAAAGTACTTTATGAATATGGCCACGGTAAAACGCAAAGCAGGGTGAGGAAACATTTACGTGTTCAGTGTACCACCATACCCTCTCTTCAGTCTGGCAGCCATATCCTCAGAAATGAGCACGATATTATTCTTTAGTGCATTACAGTGCGTGCTCTTACATATTACTACAAGGTACGAAGATAAATACCATTTATCAAACTCAGATAGGTTCATTTCTTCTTCTTCGAATATTGATAGTTCTTAAATAAACAATGCAGATTTTTTCACATAAAAACGTCATAGTCTGTTTAGCAGCAGTAGCTGAGGAGTGGACTTAATTCACAGTGAAAAGAACGCCCCGTATACCGACAGCGATATTCCCATTAACGAATTCCTCCTCAGATTATCCTCAAAAGCTCTTTCCTTTGCAGGATTTTGATCAAATCATCGTGACTGAGGATGTACCGAAAAACTGAGGTTTATGCCGAGATAGCATATACAGGTGCATGAAGAGGTGCTTTGGGCTTATCTTATCTTCCCTGCACGTCTTACGGACACGCCTCACGCTTTCTGGTCGTCCTCTTCTCGCCCCTGCACCCAATAAGATACAGAATTCAATTTCCATCTTAATCCAAATCATCATCCCACCCGATGAGCATCTAATCATAGATTCCATATCTCTTCCCCTTGCCCCCCCCCACCCTCAATCCCCATCCCCACCCCACTACTCCAGCATTCACTCCGATGCTCACTTGTTTGGACCGATAAATGAGAGCGAGTCGTTCGCCGCACACGAGGGCTGTGCGACGTAAAGCGGCAATTGTTTCTTCGTTCGGAGGAATACCACGGTGTAGGCCGGTCCGCCTTCCCCCTCCCCTCCCACTTCCCCTCCTCTCCCACTTCCCCTCCTCTCCCACTTCCCCTCCTCTCCCACTTCCCATCCCCTCCCACTTCCCCTCCCATTCCCTCACTCCTCGCGACGTCCTGTTCTCTCCGCTGCTGAGACGAGTCGTGCGCGCCCAATTCACTAACCGCGTCACCGCTCTCTCGCATCAAATCAAAATACCAAAGAAATCATCATTCTCCAACTGCTTAAAACAGCAAATGAAATAACTACACACTTCTTACTGTAATTCATAATTTTAATTACGAGTAATTTTTCTATCCAAATACTTAAAACTCAACCATTACTAAAAGTAACGAAGTAAATTTTAAATTTCAGTTAAACGCATTACCAGTCATGCTCCTAATTCATTTAAAGAGCAGCTCCCCAAAAAAAATTACTTATGACCAGTGGAAACGCCCGATGTTTCTCATTTTGTAACAAGACAAGAGGACACGACTTTCCAGCAAGAGGACACGACTACATTTTTATGAAATAGATCAGATTACTATCGTGTACTTATGCACGAAATTTCAAGATCGCTCATCTCTTCAACTGCAATAGTGATGATGATGATGGTGGTGATGACGCGCCCATGCGTGATGTGCTCCACGAGGAGACAAGGGAATGGGTCACCCATGGTCATGGTTCCCCTCGCAAAGCATCCCCAAATATCGCTCACCAGGAGAGCGACTTCCAGTCCCTCGTCCTGCCCCTTTCTACGATATGCCTATCTCAGACCCCTTTGACCCCCTTTCGAACGTACTCCCACGCACCCCCATCCCCTTCTCTCCATAACACTCCCTCCCTCCCTCCACCCCATACGACGGAGACCTTAATTCGGCAGGCGGTGGCCATCTCGTCGGCGAGGAGTGTGTGTGATAAACGAGGGAACGGAAGGGGGCGGGAGAGGGGGGGGGAAGGAAGGGATCCCCAATATCACTCCTTCTCCTCTCCTGGCTCGCCCGATATCACATCTGCTCACTCCGCGTGGGGCGGCCACAGATATGGCCCCGAAATGACCGCCTCCGCCCAGAGGGATCCCTCCTCTCTGGACCCTCATCTCTCACTCCAACCCTCGACTTCCTCCCCCCCCCCTCACTACTCCCCAGCAGACGGGCTCTTCTCCCGAGGTGTGCATATTCCTATCGCCATTCCCACGGTAACTCCTCCCCCGACCGAATAATTCACACTCGAAACGGTGGCCTTAACATGGGTTGAGCGATTTCTGTTAACGTCCAGATTCTTTGCATTCGAGTTTACATTTTTTTCATTTTATTTTTTACTCTCGACCCCGAAAACAGCACAACAACAGAGGTCTTTTACACCGGGTGTTTTAACACTAACAAGAGACGAACACACACACCCATGTCCTGGGCAGATAATATTCTACCCAGGCAAGACTCGAACCCGCGACCCTCGGGTCAACAGGCGAGGACTTTACCCCACCGCCTCCGGGGCCGACAAACATTAGTAATACCTGTTGGTTCATTCATGAATTATAGTGTTCTAATTAATTAAAGTATTCTGTAAATGGTTAACGTTATGTTTCGTGGAGAGTCAGAGAAACGCCCGCCAATTTTCTACACTCTTAGGGCCAAATCTACCTCTAGTATCTCCATCTTGGAATTACCTTAACATCTGATATATCGTTGGGATTACACATACAATACATATGTGGCGTAGCATAAAAGAAACTAGGTTTTTTTAAACATATATTACGAAGATCCTCTTATGAAAAAGTCAAGGAAATATGCTAATTTGCTCTGGTTAGGCCACACCTCGAATACGCCGCGAGCATTTGGGACCCTGGTCAAATAGATTTAACCAAAAAAATCAATAAAATACAAATAAAAGCAGCGCTCTTCGTTAAAAACTGCTACGAGCGTACATATAGTACCTCACAACTTTTAGAGGGATTAAAGTGGGAGACTCTAGAGACTCAGAGGCTACACGCTAGACTTTAGGTTGCTTGATAAATTCAGTACTGATATTTTTCAGAGCGACATAGAGAATGTTAGCATGACTCCTCGCCCACATTTCTAGGTCTGACAGATGCAATAAAATAAGAGAGATACTCTGTGGAACAGACAGGTACAAAAACTCGTTTTTTCCGCGAACAATAAGCGACCACAATAAAAATTGAGCTCCACTAAATACACTTTTATAATATACGTCACCATTTCACCTCCAAAAAACTTACACCTTTACACGGCTGGTGACCTAATACCCCCTGCCACACGCCCATGCGGCGGCTCGTGGGGTATTATGTAGATGCAGTTGTAGTATCTCCCCTTTCGCCTCAGCATACGGTCTACCTTTCTTTAATCTCGGCAATGGAACCTATTCTCTTTCATTCCCTTTCTCCTCTTGCCCAACAGTCTTCCCTCTATCACAGTCTCGAGCAACTCCTTCGGTCACCTTTCCTGCCCAACTCTGATTCCATTCAAAAGCTTCTTTTCCTCGCCTAACGCTTCCTCGTCTATCTTCCTTTCGTGCGACGCACCTTCTCCATCCTTCTCCACACCCACATGTTAAAAGCCTGACGCCAATTTTTGTCCTTTCTCAGGATCCCATATATTTAAGTGAAAAACACTGCAGTAAACAAGTTTGGTTTTTTTGGCAATTTACTGCTATTCTAACACAAAACCTTATATCACGTGTCGTAAATTTGGCAAAAGTTTATAAAATATATGCATATTTTTCCTAAACACTAAATGATGCATTTATTTTCATTATAATTGTTGCTAAGAATTTACAAGGTGCCACAATCGTGTCAAATATTCTTAAACATCATATTTCAATATAATGTTTTCTACATATCAAATACAGCGCCTATAAACCCTTATACACAGCAGCTTTAATTAAGGAATGCATTTGAAATGTAATATAGTATATTCCACTATATTACTGCACTCTCCATTGTAGGTTCCATCCAATCAACACATGCACCCACGTGTAATGTAGCCCAAGATTTTTTTTTCGACTTACATAAAAAATTATCAAAATGCGCGCTTAAGTGCGATGGAGTGGTAATCGTGATTCATTAAGTCCGTTCAACACACAAAATCACGTCAAATTCCATTCCAGACTCGTTGCACAAGCTTTGTCCGACTCCCATGACGGCAGACACAGTGTCTTAAATGCCCTTGAAGGCCATCGCTGCCAATTTTGCTTACCTTGAACGATTTTCTCTTGAGCCTTGAGTTGTCTCGAAGCATATCGGCCAATGGGGTTGAATTTCAGACCGCCGGGCTTATTTGTTCGGCAGGGAGATTAAGGTCCACAAGGAGCATCTCGTGTCATAGATTATCATGTATCACGTAAAACAAAAGATTCACGTAACGTTATCACCTTTAAACATGAAATTGTCCTTGTCATTTAAATTATGAAAGGTGTACATATGCAAAGGTCAGCTCTGCAATGTATGTTGTGGCATAAATTAACAGCAAAATATTACTATTAATTAGATGAAAACAAGGGCAATCTCACCTGGAGTAATTTTTTGCTTGTTTATTGTGTATGAAATAGTGATCTCGGCGTTTCTATAAACCATTGTTGCCGCGCTTTAACAAAGCATCAATGTTTGGCAAAATAAGAACATTTGTTAGCGGCGAACGGGTATGTATGCGTGAGACCATCGCATCCCCATGTTACCCGTCCAGTTCACTACTCTCGTGACAAAGGTAATCCCCGGCATCCTATTTCCTACGGTATCATACTTATACCCCTTGGTGCATGGTGACGAGCAGCAAATAGAGAATCAGGATCAAATGGAACACTGCTAAGGAAATAAATAACTTGCTCTTAATTTGTAAAAGAACTTTGTTGATCATACGTTGGTAATCCTACCCAAGTGACGCCTGCCTCCTTTTGCAAAATCGTATTCGTAACTACAATACTCATATGTAACGTGCAGCGTTGGATAAATGCTTATTAAATTGACTTGAATTTATTGAGTTTAACGTTCACGCAACATATAAATATAATCATTGGGTGAACAATAACAAATACAAATATTTAAAATTTCTATAAAGACAAGGAGTCAAGATGGCCAATAAAATACACACATATATATTATAATTCACAATTTACGATTTTACAATTTGTACCAACAGCTTATTACTGGCTTTTCTGTAGTAGGTTTTCTTATCCTCAAATAAATCCATTTCATTACACATTCTATTTACGGGAGCATTTTTACAATAGTTAATACTTACATTCATTATATAAAATGTCCTTTTGTGTCTACATTTATTATTTGGAACATGCATATTTAGTTTGTACAACAAGCTAGAGCTTACCCTTTATTCATTACATTATGTAGGAACAACAAATTATTTAGTATTCTCATATCACTGAGCTTATAAAAATTAAACATTGACAATAATTCTTCATATGAAACATGATTTTCAAAAATGGGGTAAACATGGTATCGAACGTAATAAAGAAATCTTAAAAATCTTTTCTGGACTCACTCAATTATTCCACTATACTTTTTAGTAGATGGGTTCCATATAACCGAACAATATTCTAATTTGCTTCTTACAAGTGAATAATTACAACATTTTTAACACAATTTCATTTTTGAAATACTTTGAAATATGACATAAAAAACTAAGTAATCTCACATGCAGCAATTAATGAATATAAAATGTGACCAACGAAAGTCACATTAGAATAAAAAATAATGCCCAGGTCTTTTACGTCTGTTTTCCTTTTGATAACGTGATCTTTCATTGAACAGTCATACAGTACATCATCTTTTTTCTTTGAATTAGTAATAACAGAGCACTTATCAACGTTAAAGTACAACTGGTTTTTTTGTAACCAAATAATGAGATTGTTTAAATGCCTCCGTAATTTTGAACAGTCATTAAGGCTATTTACTCTTCTATATATCTTGATATCATCTGCAAATATCAAACAGTTACTATGCTGAACATATCTTGGCAGGCCATTTATAAATATTAAAAAAAGGAAAGGGCCTAAATTTGAACCTTGAGGTACTCCCGATGATACAAGATATTCACTTGATGAGGAATTTCCTTGTACTACGTATTGCTTTCTTTCAAGCAAAAATGAGTTTGTATACAGGTCACCATGGACCATTTTCCTTTGGAGAGCGAAGAGGGTACAGTGTGCAGTCATTGAACGATTTTCGCACAAATTTTAAATATATTTTTGCCGACTATATGCAAAACTCTGCACGCTAATTGGTTATTTGTCATGGGGTACATGAAACCTACTCTAGTTACGCTCGCAATAAATGAGGAGATTGAATTGACATACACAGGACAAGCTTCTAACGAATTTGAACATAAATAAGCGGTATTTGATGCATTGCCAACGCAATATGGTAGATTTATATTCATACAACTTTGCTAACCATTCGCATATCTTATTAACTGATGTTTATGAGGTATTATTAAGGCCTTCCCTGAAAGTAAAGGATTGCTTAGGTAAGAACACTACCTCATCCGTTACACAAATTTATTTCATCGTTTTTACCTTACATCTTCTGTTGTAATCAGCCAAATGAAACATACTTGGGATATCAATTATTATTTGAAAGTCTTTAGGGGAACTCTGGGAATTTGGGATGGATTTTGAATGGAAACTTAGAATGCTAGAAGGAGTCAACATTCAACTAATGACGCAAACGCATGGCGACGCAAAGGAAATATGAGAAACTTGGCGTTGGCGTAGCTTAAGCAAACCAGCTGAAAAAGCAGCATACACTTGAATATTTTAGGTTAATAACCGCATTTGCGAGCAAGTTATGAAAGGAGATATCCTAGTATAAAATGCCAAGAAGTCTCGCGCCGGAAAACGTTTATTTGTCTTAGCTGCGCTTTTACTTCATTCTCAGGCCTTAACATTATGCGTTCAGTACAGTATGCGCTAAGTTCCCGCAGAAACACAGTTTGAGTTCCATTGCCGTGTACTCATTAGAAGTTTGCGTCCTTTGGCGCATACTTTACGAAATCATCATGGTATCTTGAGGCATGATTCGAGGGGAAATATGTTTTTACAGATATAGTACGGATGATTTTACACAACTAATTTCCGTATTGTTCACGTAAACGACTAAAATTTCCTTTAAATGTCTTTGTATCCCGTTATTTTCAATATTCATCGGTTCGTATTTATCGGAAATCAAGATTCTAATAAAGTTAAACCAATCTTCAGCAGCTATTTTTTTGTAAGCTCAAGTGCTGAGTCACGTTGCGTTGAGTACATAGTAATATAGCTTCAACTCATGCGCTAGAGAACCTAAACCCCAGAGACTGTAACAGGTACAATGAGACATGTCTGCCTGGTCCTACCAAGAGCCCGCATTGGCCAGGTCGATATACTTATCTCATGGTTGGTCTCATCGATCGGTCTCATGGTCGGCAACTCAAGCCTCATGGGTGCGAATCACGCCTTTGACTGGTGATTCCTATTATATTTCGACAAGTTATCTAGGAAAGCACGATGTAAACTTCACATCTTCTACATCTACATAACACCCTGCGAGCCGCCGCATGGGAGTGTGGCAGGGGGTGTTAGGTCACCAGCCGTGTAAAGGTGTAAGTTTTTTTGGAGATGAAATGATCACATGGATTATGGGAGTTTATTTAGTGTAGCTTAATTTTTATTGAGGTCGCTTATTGTTCGCGGAAAGAACGAGTTTTTGTACCTATCTGTTCGGCAGTGGTTCTCTATTATTATTTCGCATCTGTCAATCCTAGAAATGTAGTGAGGCGTCATGATAATATTCTCTGTGTTGCTCTGAAACATATCAGTTTTGAATATCTCAAGCAGCCTAAGCCTAGCGTGCAGCCACCGGGTCTATAGGGGCTCCCACTTTAATTCCTCTAACAGTTGTGTAACCCTATATGTTCGCTCGTAGCAGTTTTTAACGAAGCGTGCTGCTTTTCTTTGTATTTTTTTTGCTTTAATCTTTATGACCAGGGTCCCAAATACTCGCGGCGTATTCGAGGTGTGGCCTAACCAGAGCGAATTAGCATCTCTCTTTGACTTTTTCATCCGAGGACCTTCCTATTTTACGTTTAAATAAACCTAGTTTCTTTAATGCTGCGCCACATATGTTTAGTATGAGTAAAAAATATCAATTCTGAATTTATCAAGCAAGCTAAGCCTACCGTGTAGCCTCCGAGTCTCTAAGGGCTCCCACCTTAATCCCTCTAAAAGTTGTGAGATCTTCAGGCGTCACTTCGTGGAAGTATTTTATATTCAAATTCATATTGAAAATAAGTATTGAACTTATTGTTATTTAATTACCACTTATTGGAAACATTGGAAAAGTACAATATTTATTTTCAACGTGGATTCGAAGTATGATATAAGTATACAGAAGGTAAGTACAGTTGTAATAGGAATAGAGAAAGGATCAGATTCAAGCATTTAAAAATACAATCATGGAGGGAATTTGAGAAGAAACGATGAACTGACAGAACAATGAATAGAGAGGTGCTGCACTTGATTGGAGAGGATAAATCGCTCCTAAACACTTGAACGAGGTTAAGAAAAGTAAACCCTTAAAGAGATTAAGAGATGGTCACCAGTTAGACCAAGGAACGGAGAACTTGCAGATTTTTTGAAAAAAATAGAGGTAATAGAGGATGATGAATCTTGCCCAACGCAAAAAACCCGATGCCTAAGTAGCGCTTAGTTTCCGAGATATAAATTCTCAAAGTTGTCGAAATTCCAACGGCGCGAAAAACGGGCGAGAAGGGGGGCGTGGTCAGATCGGGCAGGTCTGACGTCACACCTGTCGTTCGGAGGCCGCAGCGGTAGCAAGCCCGGCGTTGTCTCGGCGGCTCCGGGCGGCGTCACCGGGGACAAAGGGCAGGAGCGCTACGCCTAGAACGGTGGAGTATTCAATGGATGCAAGCACGTAAACATCTTCGCTGCTATCAACGATGGAAATTCCGCTTACAAAGTAACGGAACCGAAGCGAAGTTTAACCATATAGATTAATTTAAAGTCGCATGTCATCGGCATTGTCAGAACTTCTTACACTGTAGAGACTGGTTTAGGCTGCTAACGACACAACTTTTTTCTGAAACAGGAGAGAGACGCGGGAAAAGTGTCAGATTTTTTTCCCATACGCCTGGGTTCGCGATAAAATTGCAACTATAAGATTTCTTTCCACTGTTTTACCTGTAATTGCATTTATTTTTGTAACATTTTGAGGAATCGAAACGGCGACCTCGGGAGAGAGAAAGTTTATACATTCCAGTTCATTTCAAATGTAGGGCATGATAACACAGTATTTTCTTTACCTTGTTATGCGTATTGCAACTCTAGGGATTTCATCTTACGTTCACGGTGTAATGCGGTATGATTTCAAATGATATCACATACGCACGTTAAGTAAAAAATGACTCCACAATAAGCGCATTTAATGAAGTTATCACCAGATGCTTTGCATCTGCACGAACGCTGTTCGTGTGGATAACATAATTTACGGCCATTTTTGTATGTTATCGAACATTAAGGTCTTCCGGGTTTTCAACAGCTTTGGTTGATTGTGCAAGGAAAACACTCCATGATCCTTCAATCCACGTTTTGCTTACATTAAATACGTCGTTTTAAATGAACCTCTTTCCAAACCTCTGCTTTTACATACCCTGTTATTAACTCTCTCATGTCAGAAAATTCTTCACGGTGAGCGAAAATTTTATTTAAAAATATCAGCATTCGAGTATAATAGTTGGGAAATTCATAGTGAATACGTCGCTTTACGATAAAAATTACATCTTTGTCTATTGTTAACACTCTTCAAATAGACTCACGACCGATCGGAGCTCTCTTTCTTCCCTAAAATGTATCCTCGGATTACAACATTTGCTACTAGTTGTACTCTCTTTAATTATGGGTTAGTTGAAGATCCAAGAAATAGTTAGAAAGTTAAGAATGATGCAGTGACGGTTGTACCTGTTCGGGATTGAGAATTCTACTTTATTTCTGAAACATATTAACCCGAAAAATAAATTACGCAGTATGGCCACGATCCTGTACTACACTGGAGTCCTGTGCACCCAATGCCTTAACCCACACCACCACGGCAAATAATTATTTTACGAGCGTAAAACTGTTGTTAATTACGCATTAGCAGATGTGTAATCTTATCCATTAAAATTGCATCGTATTGCGCCAATGCATGAACTCGTGGACATAAAAAAGCTCCTGTTATGATACGGATAATTTGTCCATGCATCTATCTATCAACGAACATACTTGAAAGGACATGCATCGTGTGAACATGTCTTAATGCGACGAATTGAAGATGAGCCAAATTCTCCAGTTACCTACAATTTTCTCGCGAACCCGGGCCTATGGGAGAAAAAGCAGTGACCCTTTTTCTACATCTATCCCCAGTCGCAAAAAAATTAAATCTTTGGCGTCACCTCACCTCACCGTAGGTCTCGCGATGTCTCCTCGTGAGACTCTTCGCTTATCATAAGGCTAGACTCACAATTTTTTGCCGTTACTTTATGTTCCGGCAATATTTCGCACTTCACTGTGCATACATTTTTCAATATTTGCTATCGAACGCGTCCTATTGCACTATCGATGTCATACTTCCTCATGGAACTGCAATTAAATTTTACAAGCAAACTTTTCGAAAAGATCACATTTCTAATAATGTCGAAATACTGCAATAGAAATTTCAAACATATAATATATTAATTTATCGGGAAAATCACAGTAAATAGTTAACGAAGTGATTTAACGGTTTGTATTTCCGACTATGTCTACATGTCGCATCTCAATATAAGTATTCCATCATCACTAGAGCGTCGACTTCATAGGCAGATTATCTGAGTTAGCACAAACTTCCATGCAGATGAAACACTAATAAATCGTTAAAATATTGCACACCAAAATACATATATACTTTCCGAAACTCAGACGCAATATTTCAACGAAATATCACGAGGCTAAAGATAAATGAACGGTAAGTAAACGGTGATACTCGCCGAACTATTCGCCGGTATCTCGTATGTCTCGTACGGTGGACGGCAGGTGTGACGTCACGCGTATCACTTCCAAAATGGCGCGCAAAAAGCAGCGTTTGAAACAACATCATCTTTTCCATTGACTGTAGTTCAATAAATATGGATCGCTCAGATGAAAGGAAAGAATATGTAGGAAACATTTTTGGTTATCTATATGATGCATGAGTTAAAACAGCTGTAAAAAAACCTTGCAAGTTCTCCACTGGCAGGGCGCAGAAACAGATGTAGACAACTAAGTTAGACGAAACCAGCTGCTCGGCAGAATGACTTCTGATGATAATGATCAAGGTATTTGGTCATTCAGATAAATGCAATAGCAGAAGCGACCATAAACAACGTCTAGCTACTCGTCTACAACCATATGCAAGGAAAATGGGAAAGCGTAAACAAGGTCAAGAGCCACAAAAATCACGCATGAAATAACATGTAAAATGGGACTCTTCTGAACGGGAGGGAGGAAAATTCCTCTGTTCCGGGCGTGAGCCTCTCTGTCGAGTAATGGGAGAACAGGTTGACAAAACCAGAGCAGCGCGAAAAAAATCACCATCTACAGTTCTCACGTTTGATACTTATTTCCAGCGAGTTCCGAGCGACCGGCAGCGATTGTCCTCTCGACTCCAGCCGATACAAGACCTCTCGCGGCTGAACAGAGGAACGTGCACTGAATAGGGAGACAAAGAGGCGAAGGCGGCGGTGGAGGGAAATACGACCGTGGCGAACAATCGAGCAGAGGGAAGCGAAGAGGGAGAGATATGCCGATGAAGGCCTAATAGATGCGTGGTTCACATAACTAGATTTCTACGCTAGTAACTCGAATGCCGGTCAGGAACTCGCCATGGGAACGCGATATGGCTCCAACCGTGGTTAACTAATACTTACCACGCTAGAGACACTAGGATTGGCGCTAGTCTCCGACGGTTTAAGTGCTTGTGAGCAGAAGCTACTCGAAATCTTGATTGGAATACAATTCATGGAAATGAAGGGTCAAACAGGAAGATGGAAGCACCATACTGAAATGGTAATCGAAGACCTCCTTAACTAATACAGTCAGAATGTCCGTTCAAAGGAGGATTAATTGATTACTTTTATATTGTAGACAGTTGTAAAATATAAATACTGCTCAGGACCGCTGCAGGCACCTTTCCAAATCCTTCCAACATAATAGCGCAATAGACAGAAATGAACCCAATAAATTGTTCTCATCAACTGCACAGTCACCTAGAGCGGACTATACGTTGCTTCAATTGATTTCTTGTGGAGTGGCGTAGCTATTGATCAGAGTTCACCTATATGTTAACAAAAGTTAACTGGAAGTTGTGTGAGTGCAAATTAGTTATATTCGCCAAGTTAACCATTGTTTTACTCTTTTAATAATAAATGTGCCCATGAAGCACCATAGTGACCTAGAGTGATCGCCTTTGAATGTTCCGAGAATTATGAGAGTGAAGTATTTTTATAAATAAACGAACAAAATTTTACTCTAAATAAACAAATGATAGTAAGTCAAGGTGATGGGATATTGGGACTATGGAGTGTTATTGAGTAGGACTTCCACCACGTAAGATATTTGTCGGCCGACGTTTCGATAGAATGCTACCACCGTCATATATACGTAATACGTAGCACAATAGGAAGACGATGTATCGGTGGACTACAGGACTGTAGCCTTCACTAGAGCACTGAGGACAGTGGCAGTTGTTGTCGAAACGTCGGAAGACGTATCTTACTTCGAAAAAAATTCGAAAATACTTCACCCATGTATCCTATATTCCATCTGCGTGTATGCATTTCTAGTCTCATTCGTGAAATGATTGCAGGAAAATATTCTAAGAAAACAGACAACTCGAAAAAAACCTTAACATATAAAACTATAAATTGCGGCAATACATGTACCTAGATACTGTCATAATGAACAAGATAAAAATGTGTGACTTCAACAATTTATTGAACACTAGCGACCGGTTTCGGCTGTCACGCCACCATCAGGTGATGTCACATGATGATGGCGTGACAGTTGAAACCGATCACTAGTGTTCAATAAATTTTGGAAGTCACAAATTTTTATCTTGTTTATAGTGACGTCCTTCAACCGCGTGAAAGTTTCAAGTTTCCATTTTACCAGACACTGTCAGTTGTCAAAAAAAGGAATTTCACGGTGGCAACCATGTCTTTATTGATACTTTTTACAAATTTAATTGTCCATTTAAAGGTGGGTATACAGTTACCAAAATCGATTGAATATAAATTGCTCCAGTTAGAAATGACTACGAGAGCGAGTTATGGAGGAATATCAAAGGGACGACACATTGTGGAGGGCGGTCAGAGGAAAGCAGCCATTTTGAGATGCGGGGAGGAGTGTGAGAAGAATGGGAACCGCCGTTAACACAAGGGAATCGCCGAGAGAAAGTTCCTCAGAGCTACAAGTCCACAAGTTACGAGTTAGGTTTCACAAGTGTGACTTACAAGTGTTTCTCCGACGAAAGTGGAGGACTAGTGAATTCTCCACAAGTTTACAAGTGAAAATGACGAACGTCATATAAGTAGTAAATACTTAGCTTTTATTTGAAGTTTATAATATAGATGGAGGGTTTTTCTGGCCATCTTCCACACGCAAGAGTCTGTACCACGTTGCTGGGTGTATTTAAAGCATAGAGTATATGATAAACAGTAATTTTAGTATGGAGTTAACCTTTAAAGATCTCAAACGAGGACAAGTCATCAGCAAAATCTGTATATCATAAGAAAAAGTCGTATAATCTGCTTTATATGGTGAAGGAAGAATTCAAAATGGACTTTAAGATGGACTTAGTATGTCAAGATATCAAGTTGAGTTATTTTTACCTTTAATGAAATTGGACGTATATCATAAAAATGTGATATTTCATCACAACTTCGTGGCCAAGTATTGCATGATGACAAGTCGTTACATCAAGAAAGCTTATTCTCTGCATTTCCATCTTTCAATGAATAAAATACTGACTAGACATGAAATGATAAGTACATTTTTACTTGATAATAAATATGTATTCCGCCAATCTGAGCAAAACATTTCAAATTAAATCCTTTCTGTGGCCTTTCGTAGAGTCGTTCCCTTGGCCCATATTCCTTCCACCACTCGCAGCACCAAACGTTGCAAGTCGCCTGTCATTTTGAAAAGAAAATGAAAAGCGACTAACAATGTTTTTTCAACATCCTTGCATTTCAATACACTCAGCCACGTGACACTCATGAATGAAGCAGATGGCAAGAGAAATTTTCGAAATATTTGGTCAACTTCAAATAAAAGCTAAATATGGACCGGATGACCTCAGCCATTATCACTCGTAAATCCGATTTACGGAGGACTTGCGGGCAATTCTTAACAAATTATAAACACTTGTAATTTACAAGTGGATTTGAGAAACAGATGTGTAGTAGCCATAGAAGCACCTGCGAGTAAGCATTTGCAGCTTCTGAAAATGACTTGTAACTCGTGTACTTGTAAAGAATAAAGTTGTAAACATGAGAAACAGAACTTCACAAGTTGCCAGTGAATAGAGTAATGACAGACTTGTAGCTCTGAGACACAAGGCCAAGGTCGGTTAGCATCGATTGCATCCTACCATTGATACTGGCATTTGCAACTTGAACAAGTCCGCCAAAAGCGAGCTTATTTCGGTGTAATCTCCATTGGGCAGAGCATAGGTTTTTCAACGTTTCTGCTGATTTGGTAGTGCATTTGTATTCGAAATGACGCCATGCCGCCGCCGCATCTTTGCAAATGGGTTTCCTTGGGTTTTCTACGGCAATAAATTATCTGTAGGCACATAAAAGGCGAACGTGTACTGGAATTGGTTATAAAGACTCGTATCGATTGAGTTACATAATGTATCGAATCAAACGACCCCGGCCGTGAGACACATGTGAACGACAATTCGCTCGGACGCATTGAAAGGAGACTTCTGGTGGTTGAAGCGAGTTTTGTCAATAAAAAGATTACCGTTTTGCTTACGTGTCCAGACTAGTAATATGTAGAATAAAAAATTAAGAATTGCGCGTTATTGATTACCTTTCTTGGCAATTTAATGCTAATTCAACTCATAGCCTCACGGCAATTTACATATATGTATTTTGAAATACTATGATTCCATATCCACGGATTATCTCCCAAACACGAAATATCACACCTTGAGGTCGGAGAATCGGTGGATGAGCGGGCTTATTATGCTCAAAAAGAGAAATAATTTCGCTACATGCACTTCTGACAATTAATGAGTGAACTGCATGTGTGCGAAATGTTATTTTTTACTCTCTTCTCCTTTCGCTCTTATGAGCACATGAAATGCGAGCTGTCCGCCCCTAGCGGCAGTCGTCAGAACGGGAGCGGACGCGTTTAGCATTTGTCCTTTCATGAGAGAAGAGCTATGATGTCAGGCCTAAAATGAGGCCTTTAATTTCAAGTTATTGGGCTAGAAAATTATTTCTACCTCCTGTACGGAATCCATTGCCTTCCTAACGCTTCAAATGTCTCATTCCTTGCTTTTAATGGAAATTAACTGGGAGTAGGGTACTGGAAGCTTTTCCATAATTCCCTATATTTAACCTTTTCCAATTTTTCTAATTAATTTTCCGTTGAGAATGTTTTCAGCTCACCAAAAATAGTTTGTATAAATGAATGGCTTGTACGCATCTCTATAAATACTACTAATGGAAAATTCCTAACCGATAAGGAGAATGGTGTGTGGAGACAGTTCCCCTCCGGCTGTAGTTTGAAGAGAAATGCATCATTCGACCGAAAAGCTCTGCTCACAAAGAACACAAACATGCTCTTTGAAATACTAGAAAAATTTAACCGTTTCAGCCATAAAATTATTAATTGCACTGTCCCTTTCGTGAATAATACAAGTAACGGGGATAATTGATGATCATTATCCATTACACGAAATTAGAGAATGGGTTCAAAGCAAAGTCGTTCTTGCCCGAGGGGGCAAAAACGACTTTGCTTTGAACCCATCCTAATTTCATGTAATTCGAAAATTATATTTCCCTTCAAACACTTTATGAATGTCTTTACCCTAAATATGCCGAAAAGAGTTCCATCGAAACAACTGTCACCCACCAGTCAACAAAGTCGAGAGAAGACAGTAATAATGACCATATGATCCACAAAGGAACAATTCGGTAGCGTTTGCTTGAATACCGTATGTTTTCGTATCCGTAAGGAGACTTTAGTATCATAAAGCCAATTGTAAGGTACCTATAACACAATTTATCAATTTAGTCGTGCCGTCTTTTAAATGTAGTTTGTTATTTAACAACAATTAGACCTCCATTAAATCTCATCGTCTTCACAACATCAAAGGTATCATAAAAGTGAAAGACAGTAACTGCACGTGTCATATTATGCATCTTTCTCCTACGAAATACGTCATATAACATTTTATTATTTCTGCATTAATTGCCACGCGACTCGGCATTGGCTTGCATGGCAGTTCGTAAATGTGGAAAATCAAGATTTCTCGGACACATTACCCACAGAACACACCGAATGTAAATTTGTGTTTCCTTTTAATCACTTTGCACGAATTAGTTTCACGGTACAGTTTTATGGATACGCGTCGTCCATGTTTAACGATGAATGAATCTGTGTACTACACTTCGTTAAAATAAAATAATCCGCTCAACTTCAAATCCGTCTGGTAATGGCACCTCCGAATTGTCCACTCATGACAGTTACTCAGTCCGGTATACAATGCTGCCATTGAGTTTTGGTACCAATTCCTGCAAAACAGGGCGCAAATGACCTTAACCGTCGGTTGCCTCCCCAAATATCCAATCTATCTGCAAAACAGTGAGTTATTTTGGTTCAAAAATTTCTCACTTGAATTTTTTCCCTTACAGTAAGACGTCGCTGATTCATTTGCATTTCCATCGTTACCATCAGGTCACACATGTCAAGGCATTGGGCATTTTGGAGGGAAAGTTTTGCTTAATCCATCACAATCAATCATCGGTTGGAGAACATATGCAACTTTCTCAGTTCCTTCCAACCTTCGCGACATCTTGACACTGCGAAAATTACATCAGTTGTTTTTCTTACCCTGCTTTGCTTTATATGGGGTTTTCCGCCATTTCCTACTTACAATGATTGCATTAACTTGATGAATTAATAGTCGGCCGGGCATTCCTTCAGCCTCAGTTTCAATTGATTTTACCTTCAAGACTTTCAACAGGGCCATGTATGACACAAAAAATATTCTCACGCTCGTTTCATTTTAAATTGATTAATATACCACGTTTGATAAAGGACTTTTCGTTTACGAAAGCTGACAGCAAAAACTCCCGGCAGAGAAAGCAGCTGGGCGACGGCATAATTTAGGGAACGATGTCCTTCGCCAGGTTGACTGGTGTCATGTGTTCAGGGAGCAGAATAGTAACAAGCAATACGTTTCGCAAACATGAATCACTCCTCCAGAAGAGGGAGCTTCAAATTGTTTAAGACCTGAACTCTCTCTCTCTCCCGCGACGCCGGCTGGATATCCGAGAGGATGTTTCCATCCGCCGCTTCGAAGTCATTCGCCGGCATCCGCATTTGCTGGCCTCGGTTACGGCGAGTCGTCGTCTCAACGCAAAGGCCGAGGGTTCGAATCTCGTCATAGTGGTTTTCTACCATCCAACGCATGGTTTCGTGAGTTTTTTCTCTATATTTATCAATTTATTCCTGTTTGGCGTAAATTATGACTAAGAAAGGAATCATAATTATGATAGCCCCCAAAAGCATTGTATCTATAATGGTGAATTTACCCCCATGAAAGGTTCCTAAGGTTTACAAAAATGCACAGATTTCTGTATAAAACATTACATAATGTAATTGCCAATATAAAAAGGGTATATCTTTAAGTTAATACGTTTGAAAAGTATTAAATTCTGTTGATACCCTATATACAACCTGTTGATACCGTAGATACCTCCTAGTTGCATGTCAATAGTGCATGTTTGGTGATCTTCACCCCCTGCCACACACCCTCGTGGTGGCTCGCAGGGTATCACGTAGATGTGGATGTACAACGGTTGATACTCGTGTATTCAATTACCTTCGATCCGATGAAATGCATTGTTCTCTATACCATTCGATTAGAAGGTCAATTGGTATTTAAAATATCATAGATATGTCGGAGAGAAGCCTCTTCGGAGACGTTATCGAGTGAAGATCGCTTTGCCTCGGGGCTGAAGCTCTATTGCACCAAACGTAGGTGAAACTACTTAACACTTTCTAATGTAACGGCACTTTTAATCATTGCTCTACTCAACGGGATATTTGACGTGAAATATACTTATAACGTAAATAGTTTATCATATATCGTATTTCTCATTAGGACAAGTACTCCTGAGAGATAATCGTCCATTGGCCCACTCAAAAGACTATAACTATATTGCGCATCAAGTGACTCCATTGATATTTTTCAACCTGTTTACTGCCAAATATTCGCAATCTCAACACGCGTATATTTTTTAACACAACTGCCTGTGGTTCTCCTCTTGTGATGAACATGTCTTCTTTAATCTCAGATTTGCTCAACGGAGAGCGAAAACACTGCAACATTTCTTTTTATTTCCGTCAGATCTTTTGCGACATGATAAAACGCGCACGTTCCAAAACGCACCAAATTCCTCGGCGTTCACCAGAGTCAAATTTTTGTTTATTGGAAAACCCTTTTTCTGAACTTTAGAAGTGTTTGCATCGTTCTTTGGATGCTCGTATGTACATCCCACTGGATCCGATTTTTTATATATACTTTCAAAAAGCCGACACTTTCTCACAATCGATTTAAAGCGGATCGATATTCCAGGCGCTCTGTTTAGCGACGAGTGAGCGAGTAACTCTCTCGACAACCCCTCATCCCTCGAAAGCGCTGCGGGGCGAGATGAAACAGAGGTGGGGGTTGGGGTGTGATGGGGGTTGGGAGGGAAGGAGGGGGGGGAGGGCGCGGGGAAAAAGACGTGTGGAGCGGGGTGTCGGAGGACGCACACATGCAGAGATGAAGGGATGCCAACTCACCCGAGACACTCACGGTGTTGCACGGAGGAGTTTTAAGGTGGCTCTCGCCGCGTGAGTCAGAATAAATAATAAAATTACGCGTTTTTATTAATTCGGCTCCAAATTCCTGCTTTCGCTGATATAATTGATGACCTATTGAAAACCAAAATTAAGGAAAAAGATAAATACAGATTATTACACGAATAAATACTTTAATTGACCATATTTGTCAAGTCACAGGAGATGACTGCAGCGCCGTTGGCGAGAGGACCTACAACATTTCGACTTCAGTGATGACAGTAATTCTCTGATAACTTTATTTATAAAAAATGTGGTTAGAGTCCTACATTTTTTTGTCATTCAAATTCTCAGGACTTATTGCTTCTTGTTAAGACTTTCGCAATGGATTACAGTAAAACTATTTTTTATATCAGCTTATAAAACTCATTTCAAAGATGCTATATTTTAGTTTTCAGAATTTCTGTAATATATCACCGTGAGGCCAGAGCACCTTAAATCTACCACCTCTAGAATTTAGGCATTCCCCTCCCTCTTCAGGTTCAAAAAATTAGTTTTCCTATTACATTCTATCATTTGTAACGCTTATTCATCTGCTATTTAACAAAACATACTCCTCAGCAGTGAAGAAAAATACCAGAGAGGACAAGAAAATATCGTAAAAATCTCTCTTGAAGTCTTCCACTGATGACATCCGAAAATCACATAAAAAAAAAGATTGTGTCCAAAACGCATACGCTCGCGTTGTCGTAATTTTTCTAATGCCCTCAATAGAGTAAAAAAGTGACCGTAAATCTCCCAGTTATTTATGGAGCTTAATACCACTAGTTACGCATCATTAGGTACGTTATTTGGACATTACTGCTTAGCATGTTTCCTCTATAGAGTGGTTTGCATTCTGACACACGACAACGACAACGCAAAAGAGACAACCGTTATCTCATCCCATGATACCTTAAATAAATAAAAATATTTTTCGAACCTTACGTATAAAAATTTTCTATTAATTGGAGTTAATGTGTTCAATTTCCTCCTGGAATGAATCAATAAATATATTGAAAATGATTTCAGGTTAGAATACAGTATTACTGGCAACCACATGTCAAAGGTGAATTTCTGCCAACCATACTCCATTACTATTATTTTCTGACAGAGGAAATGAAAAACATTTCCATTTCCCTCTTTTGGACTGGTATGTCGTGTAGAAAACAATTCATATTGCTCATTAATGTGAAATATAAAATTTACATGGTGGTTGTACGCTTTAAAATATAATCTATTTAGAATTTTCTCGCATGGGAACAGTCAAACCATGGTGAGTTGGCAGAATTACGAGCGTGCGCGCGCAGGAAAGGTGTCTGTCTGCGTGTGTGTGTGTTTTTAAAGGCGAGTGCGCTTCTCTTCTCTTATTTGGAGGTGATGGGAGCGAGTGGAGGGGGGGACGGAAGGAGGGAGGAGGGGAAGAAGGGATGGGAGAGGGTGAGCGGACCCTAGGACGCGTAGCGAGTGATTAAACCCAAATGGGAAAAAAGCGCGGAGTGGTCGGAGAGCCACGCAGAGGACCCGGGATTAATTCCTGGTTGTGATGGAAATTTTTCAGATTTGATCCGAACCCCACTTGGGAAAATATCTCAAACGTTGACGAGTTCACTTCGAGGAAGTAATCCCTAGTAATGGTTTGTGACAAAAAATGTTTATCAAAAAAGCAGATTGAATAACGAATAGATCCAGGGAAAGGCCTAATGTAGCAATAGCACCTCATCCAATGCATGCCATAAGATTGGCAATGATGGTGTCTCTTTTACTTTGCTCAACCTTCGTCATGCGCATTTACTAACCTCCTGGCCACAAACTAAGTATGTAAAAAATAGGCAACTTCCACTGTGATCACTGTGGAAGTTGCCTATTTTTTACAACTTAGTTATGTTCCGATTTCATCAATGAAGCCTGAAACCACAGAGTATATCCTGGCCACTAATTATAGTTTTAGGCTGTGTATTTGATACTCAGGTGTTTCTGCTCATTGGTTTTTAAAACATTGGGTTTAAAAACCAGAACCCAGAAATCAATATAAATCAATTATAGACCGAAATAACGGAATTCTAAATTTCTTTTCCTTGAAAAGGCCGAACTGAGACAATGCCTTTGCCTCAATTAATAAAATAGGCCTGAATACCAGTTAATTTGTGATTCATTCCATTAAGAGTAGCTTTCTTAAAAGCATCACAATTTCATTGGTGAATTCTTTGATGAGATACCGCAAAGATTCCGTTGAGTTTCTGGAGCTCTTCATGAAAATTATTGCAAAAATTCTTCAATAGGCATTCCCGTTTTTTAACCATCCGCTGTTAATGAGTCACGTTGGGTCGCGAGGCCTTAGCTATGTTTGAAAATGTCATGTGAGCTTTCCGGTATGTTAAGTCTTTAAGAGGGAGGTAGTCGTATATATTGCGAATTTGTAGTCCTTCATTACGTGAATGCTGGGTCTCTGAATCATTACCTATTACAGCTGTCATGTAGGACCAGGAATTCTAATGGCATTTTCGCGACAAAAACTCCTTAGATTCAGGGGTTTCTGCAGCTGTCGAGAAGACATTCAACTACCAGATATGGTACCTTAAAAAGGGTTGCACATGAGTATAGACACTCATGGATTGGAAAGATCCAGTAGACATGAAAATAAAAATGCCAGTTACTCCTCACGACGGCAAATCATTCTAGCGATGAGAGTATTAGACGTCATCATATTAAGCGGACTAATACATTCATAAGGTCTCAAAAGAAATTCATCGAATTTTGTGGATCAATGTTCCCTGAACATCCTTTAAGGATTCAAAGTGTAAGCTCTTAGAAGTCGATTCCTCTGTCTGCGATGGCCTCGAAAAATACAAGCCAGTAAGTTTTGTTTTCAAATATTGGAACACGGTAAATGATACATCTCAATAAACAGTGGCACTTGCCTCATGTTTATGAAAAATTAACAAAAGATGAGCAATAACAGCAGCACTAACGTCTGATTTCGTTGAATACTGAAAAAGCCTCCTGATATAGACAATCATACATTGAAATCTCCATACTAACAACTTTACCATCCTCCGTTTGATCTTTAATATCGAGTGAAATGTACAACCAACGCTGAAAGAATTTTGATAATATGAATTTTCCAATTTTCTTTTTAATAGATGTTTCCTAATAAGACGGAAAACCTCCAGGGTAATAAATAATTGAGTAAATACAGAGCTGCATAAGATAGCGAGCATTAAAGTATGTCCAGCAAGTTACTAAGCCTTCGGAACCTTAGGGCAATTTTTATTAAAATTATTTAGCGATCGGAAACGTTTAGCGTGAATATTCACAGTGAAATAATCATTCGCCTTCACAGGGACTCCAACCGGAGTCCCTCGACTTCTCGCCCCGAGTGCTTCACCCAGTTAAACTACCAAGGCATCCGCCTCTTCCTTGTGGATTTCACCGTGGCTAATCCCCGTATCCTCAAAATTGGCTGTAATCGGATATTTACTCATATTTTATTCTTACAAAATATATATCATGTACCTTCCATACGGAAATATATTGGCGCATAAATTATGTTCCGTATAATAGAGAAAAAATGCATTCCCCACAATTCAAAATTGCAAATGTTACAATCCTGCGACATAGGGTGCAGAGAGTTTTATTACTTCCAAATATAACGCATGCACATTTTTGCAGGGATTGCACCTGGCAGCGCAACGCAGGGGATTCACACTGGTCGCCTGGTTGCTGTAAAATCTCTCCTTTTTTCTGCAGATCGATCAATTACTACACAGTGGATTAAGGGTGGATGTTGAATAGATAAAAATCACGTGTTTCTTTTTTCCTTACGTAATATATGACAGTTAAACAAAAATGAAGACAAAAGTTAAGCTCTTAGGCATGCCAATGCAATTTAGATGGCTTCCCTTCCATTATCCAGTACCTCATCACAACATCCTCCGATACCCACCGTGTGGAGGAAAGATTGATGTAGGCTTAGTATTGCTTCGACTATAACATGAATTTTAGCTCTAAAATTGTTTTACCTTATAATTTTAGACTGCCTTTTAATTTTATAAAGCAAAAACGGGTGATTGCAGGATCTTGAAAATATAAGCAAGCAGCTGACGCCATGGCTGTAAAATAAATATTTAAAATTGAAAGCAAAAAGATCACATTATTACTATATTAATGAAGATGTCTATCAAAAATCCTTACACAGCAACGGTATTTTGGGTGGACAATATTTTGTTAACCAATTAGTAATCATCGATGATATGGAAAGTTTGTCATCATCCTCTTGTCACCTACCGGAAAATGTCATTGTGGCGCCAGTAGATGTATAGTTGGCAGTATGTCATGGTCTGGGGAATAAAGTCAGCATCGCTTTGAGAATGAATGAGAGCGGGAGAAGGGAGTAGTGAGGAAGAGCCTTAAGGTTTTGCAAGAGAGCAGCCGTGAGTCGCAGTAGAGCCTTGACTTGTGGACAATGGAGAAGCGGAGACCTGCTCTGCCGAATGTCGGGCGTGGAGTGCGCGAGAGAGTGGCCGACTTGGTGTGCGGATCGTCGAGTGGAGAGACAGGAGGAGCGAAGCATAGAGGAGAAGGGAGTGCCCTGTAGATTACTACAGTAATTAAAATGAAAGAGTTCTGTCACCGCTTTACGATAAACTTTGTCTCAGTCCTTCCCCAGACTGTAAAACGCAACAGCATTGAGTCTTCACCAAAAGGAAAAATGTGAAATTCAAGAGCTATGAAATTTGAAGAAACTGAAAATCTGGAAAATTCGTCTCTCGCCGGCGCCCATTCACGAGGAGTAGTCTTGGAACACGGTTGAAGAAATGAAGTGTTGATTGTGTTTTGACTCCCGGTTCTTCTGCTAAGAGGCCAAAGACGGTGATGGAGCAAAGCTCACAATGTACTCGCGTGGCAAGGATTGGGGAACCGATATCGGGGGCAGAAAGAACCGCCTCATTGCGAGGCTTCTTCATCGCTCTCGTATTCTCACGGTTGCGCGCTCACTTCTCTGCCAACTTCACAGTGATTGGTTTGCGTGACGGTTAACATTCACGCTCTAACTGACTAGACCCAAATAGGAGCATTAAGATAGCATGGGAATCTACTACGTACTCTGATGTAAAGTACATTCTAGGCATTCAGAACTAACGTGCTATCCACAATTGACATTTGAAATAGCACTACCCGTAATAAAACAATAAAATAATAGAAATGCTGGCAATTTTCGATCCCAAAACACTGTTATTGATTGAAAGTTCCACTGTTGAAGTTGAACAAGATGCCGAATACTCGTGATCAAGTGATTGAAGCCAAACGAGGGATAAAAATAGGAGAGAGAGAGAGAGTAGTGAACCGAAGGAGACACCGGATCTCCTAGAGAGAGTCTTCCATTCCTTTGCCACTCGACATCGCGGAGAAGGACGCGAAATTTAAGAAGTAATTGCCACGGCAAAGATCGACGTTTTATTTGTTGTCGTACTTATCTTTACTTATTAATGCGCATAATTGATGGTGATAATATATCCGCCGAGGTTTCCCGATGGTAAAATGAACTTCATTAATTCGGCGACCCAGCCGCGAAACGAGACGCCTTCAGCCAAAGGAGAAATAAGGGCTCGAGACGATTCCAAAGAAGGAGAAGAGCAGGACCACAGAGAGAAGGAGAGAAAGAACAACAGGTTGAAAGAAGGCAGACGAGGAGAGACTCTAAATAAGTATAAACGCTTCCTCTCAGATCTATCGCGTTTACGGGAATGGCGGGAGACAGATAATAAGGAGAAGTGAAACGGTGGATTGGTTCCTCCCAGAAGATGGATGGCGAGGCGTCGAGGGTGGGTGGGTGGGAGGGGGTTGGGAGTAATGGGGGGAGGGAGGGAGTGACGCACCAACACTAATAATGCCCGAGATATTTCGTCGCACATCGTTTGGGCCGACTAGTGAGATACGTATCATGTATCACATCATTTTGTTACAGTATTATTACAGTACCTATATGTTATCATTTAAAAACTTTTTTACAGAAGTATGAATCCAAAGCAAACAGCTCACATAGAAAAAAAAGTTATAAAATATAAGAACATTACAAAATAAGAACATAATTAAAAAATAAAAACATTTTTAAAATACAAGAACATATTTTTATAATATTAAAGGAAAATAACTGGAGTCCTTCTGAGCCTGTTAATGACTCATCAGAAGGTTCTCCCATTATTACTCTGCATTACAAATCAACTACTCACCATACAGTGTCAAAGAGGTTATTTTCATTTTCCATAGATGGACATAGATGAAATTCAAAAATACAGAATATTTTACATGAAGCCTTAATTACAAGAAACATTCATTCCATAACCATTGTCTCACTTTTCTCTGAACCTCACCTATTGCATTTAAATTCAGTAGGTCAATTGGCAGTCTATTATAAATATTTGGAATACTGCTATTAAGTCTATTTCCTCTGTTATTAATAAAGCATCTTGGTAAATCATATTGACCTTGCACATTATAATTATGTTCTTTGAATTTTATGTTTTTACATTGTCACAATAATAGTTTTCACTTATTAATATGTATCGTAGTAGGTCTCCTAGCGGCAAGATTTCGAGTGAAAAATACATTTGGTTCACAAAATTTTTTTTTCATTGTTCGAACTACATCAAGCGTCACCGAAGAACGCATCTCTATTGCGCATTTTGCACTCGCGAGTCATTTTGATAAAACAGCGATGCGAGGAAACATAGGAGGGAAGAGAAATGTTTAGAAATTGCCCACTGGCACATCTACATGGGTAAGGTGCGTCTCGGTGTGCCGGAGACAATGCAACTCCATTGTTAAAAATGGTTGGAGATTCCACTTTCACTCGTATATAAATGGTTGCCAGTATTATTTCCGCTGTAAGGAAGATTGCATCATCAAATATTTAAGACAAATTACAAATAACTATAACCGATAAAGTATGTTGTATATTAGAACTTATGAACCCTTGCACCTACTTGAATTCCTCTCACCTCTGCTAGACATAATATAATCGGAGCTTTAACCAATGTCACTACGGTGTTAATTATAGTCTTGTGCTGCTCGTGCCATCCAGGGAACGTCTTGCGTAGTACGGACACATTCAAGTCCCGAGAAGGCCCCGCTTTGAGTTAGTTTAGTCGCGAGATTGTGTAGAAGGAGGAGTGAAGATGAGGGAAAGGGGATTGGAGTGCAAGGAGAAGAGACGTTGGTAAGGGAAACCACCCCCACCCCCAAACAGAGTGAAGTGAAGGGGGCGCGATTAATGAAGTGGGTTGGAGGGGGTAGGGCCGTGTGAAAGGATTGGGAAGTGCGGGGAGCAACGCAGAGTGTTACCCGCTCCAGAGTGCTTCTTGGGTGACGGGGCGACTGTTGCTTGGATACAGTAATGGTGCTGCCGGCAGGAATAATAACGGCGGTGTCTGCAGAGACGTGGCGAGGCGAATGGGGCTGTCTCTCACCTTCGCGGGACGCCCCAACCTCCCCCCCCCCCCAATAGGGGTCGGAATACACAAAGGGAGTTCTCCGCTCCGTATTGAGGGACGGACGGCGGTGGAAGAAATTAAAAGGGATTATTTGAGAGAGAGAGAGAGAAGGAAACCAATAAGAGAGAGAAATAGAAAATGAAGTGGAGTGGGGAGACTAAGGGAACAAGAGAGAAGCAGCGGCGAAAGGATAAACCATTAGCAAATTGCCGTCGCGAGACTCGCGGAGAGGACGCGTGACTTCTCGGTGAATCCCACCTGGATGAACGCACAAAAGAGAAGGATATTGGAAAAAGTAAAAGGAGCCAGAGAGCAGACGAAGAAGGCAGCGTTTGAATGAGCACGTGTATCACGGTGTGTGCCATGGCGATGGGCAATGTTCTTGGGACAAACGGCTCTACGTATCTAGGCGTTTAACACCTCAAATCTCATCTTTTAGCTCTCTCTTCGTGGTTGGGATAACAGTCACGGCCAGTAATTTCGGCATAAAACTCGTGAAACCTAAATTTACGCGGCAATTTCGGTCTTCGATAATCTGAAAGCAAATTAAATAAAACTTTGGATACTTTGTATCATCCTCAGGTGAAGATGACACGAAGTATCGAAACCCGGGTCGTGTTAATAAACCTCTAGTGGAGTATACAAAGTTTTATTTAATTCCCTATGAATAACTTCCACAAAGTCAAGCCTGGAACCATTTCCTTCGATTATCTGTTGAGCCTCTAGCGGCCCCCCTCCTATAGTGCCAGGACACCCATGAGAGACTCTGTTGCTCGCAGTCTTTCGCACGACGCGCAGCATCCAATTTCATTTCCCTTATAAATCCGCTAAAGTTGCTCGAGTTGGAGGGGAGATTTGGTTAGAGATATCCCCTCCAGAAAGATCTGGGTTCAAATTCCGGCAAAATCAGGGGTTTATTAGCGGAATACTCATTCGTACTTGGATGCTTGGGAGGAGAGAGCACCTCGTCCGTTGTATATCGACGGTGGACTCCTCCTCGGCTGCTTCCCTTCCACCATTCCGCAAATTATCGAGCCCTCATCTACCAATCAGCGATCAATGCAGAGAAAATGGCACCTTTTGCCATTCGTCGACATTGATAGCCAATCGACTAATAAATGATGGAGATTGAGAGATGGATCACAAGTTTCGATGAAATGAAAGGACATGGCAGATGCTGGCAGGCTGAATAGGAAATAGAACCGTTGTAATCATTTTGCGGTTAACTCCGCAGTTCTTGGAATTTAATTTGGGCTTCGTCCCTAAGATGGTAGCCCGATGGTATGAACGGTACCTGTGAGGTCAATGCGCACCTTGAAGCCTCCACAAAATTCACGAGGAAGAGGACGCCCGGATAGCTTTGCCGGGTAAAGTACTCGGGCCAGAATCCAAAGTCTGGATTCGTATCCCAGTCCAGGCGAATGATTTTTCTACTGCAAATTTCACACAAACTTGACCACTTTCGGGTGACTAAGTTAAAATTACGATGAGGACTGTTGCGCAGTTATTTGAATCATTGAAATGAGACATCTGCATCTACATAATATCCCGCGAGCCGCCGCATGGGCGTGTGGCAGGGGGTATTTGGCCACCAGCCGTGTAAAGGTGTAAGTTTTTTGGAGGTGAAATGGTGACATGGATTATAAGAGTGTATTTAGTGAGCTTAATTTTTATTGTGGTCGCTTATTGTTCGCGGAAAGAACGAGTTCTTGTACCTATCTGTTCGGCAGTGTATCTTTCTTATTTTATCGCGTCTGTCAGACCTAGAGATGTAGTATGGCATCATGATAATATTCTCTATGTCGCTCTGAAAATGTCAGTTCTGAATAATCAAGCAACCTAAGCCTAGTGTGTAGCCTCCGTCTCTAGGGGCTCCCACCTTAATCCCTCTAAAAGTTGTGAGACGCCATGTTTACTCGTAGCTGTTTTTAACGAAACGCGCAGCTTTCCTTTGTATTTTATTAATTTTTTTAGTTACTCCTATTTGACCAGGGTTCCAAATGCTCGCGGCATATTCGAGGTGTGGCCTAACCAGAGCGAAGTAGCATCTCTCTTTGACTTTTTCATCCGAGGACCTTCCTGTTACACATTTAACAAAACATAGTTACTTTAATGCTGCGCCACATATTGTGACGTCGGGATCTCTCAAATGATAACAAATTCCCTTGGAATATTAATTTGGCATTTCCCCACTTTAATTCACGTCTATCCACTTCAACGTTCTTTTGTAACAATCCTCCCTTCTTTTAATCAACAAAAACATAGCAACCTTTTACACAAACAATAAACAATATAAAACATCAACATAGATAAACATACATTAACATATAAATTAATTCCAGCAAAACCCAAATAACGAACGAAAATTAAATAAATAAAATTTAAATAAATAAAAATGGAATTAAACAAAGGCAGGCACGACATTACAATATATATCAGATGTTAAGTTAATTCCAAGATATTTTACTGTATCTGTTATAACAGACGAAGTGTTCACACCGCACTCGAAGTAATGGCGGTTTGATTCCCGGTGCGATCAAAAGCAAGTATTGGCGCCAACAAAAGATTGTACAGATTGAGGGAGAGAGAGGTGGGGGGGGGGCGCGTAGGAGGGGTGAATGTTGCTCCTTCCACAGTTTCCTTCCCAGACCGACGCCAGCGGCGGGCAATTCGACTCCAGTGCACAACTCAAACCTCCACTCATCGAATTGCAAATGACATCTCCCCTTCCTCCCGTGCGCTCTGGGAATTCCGTCTCCCTTCGCCATCGGGTGCCGTTCTTCTTACCTCTCTTTCCCTTTCACGTCCCTTCCCACCCAACCACCCACTTCAACTTTCCGAAAGAAACCACTCTCTCCATCCACTTCGCTCCAACTCTCCGCGATTTTTGAGTCAACTTTTCTCCAATCCAATCGGAAAAAAATGTATTAGTTTTTAATTCTAGCGCGGCCTTTTAAACTTCTGCCAAATATATTAATAGGAGATTCAGCGGAATATATTTAGTTATAGATTGACCTGAGCCGTGATTATTCATCATTGTGGCAGTGATATACCAGCTATGGAAAAACATGATGACTCTCGTGATTTGTGCTGGTTTAATACAAGTCGTTCGTAAATCATCTTTGTTAATCTAGGACTAAATAAGAATTGGGTCCGGTTTGGACCAGTGGTAGCGTGTTTGACTCCTGTTTCGATGATCGCAGGCTCCAAATGTTCCTGGCTTGCCATACAAATTTTACTCGCTGACCGAATATGATCCCACTCAGCAGAAGTCTCAGCAGAATGCATTGATAAAGCAGATCAAGGAGACCGATATCGAACCGGTATCAACAGCTAAAGCTTCAAGGAATAATGAAGATCATGTCGGTCGGGGCACTGCGATGTGGAAGGCGACAGGGAAACCACTACATTAGAGATACACTCCCTAAGAGATGCAAGTCTGCATTCTATATACGGCATTATGGCATTCCTTCCAGTCAATAGTCCCCCAATCGGATCTCTGGGTAGAAACTACTGGGAGCGGTACATCAGTCAGTAATGAAAAATTCAGAAAAGGGACAAGGAGATCTTTAGGGGTGAACGGGAAGCTAGATAACATGAAGATTTAGACGGCAAGTGCTTGGATTAGGTACACTGAGAGTCAGCGAGATCAAGTGGGCGGAGGCAGATGACTACTGAAGCGACGGATATCGAATGATATATTCTAAAGATGATCGAGAATTTCCGGTGTAGTAATCATACTGAAGAATGAATGGGGCAGGAGAGTGAAGTCATTCTGGCAGTACAGCGAAAGAATTATAATGGCAAAGCTGGAAGAAATACGGAGGAAGAAATAAAAGAAGTGTACGAGAAAATTTAAGAAGTCCTCGGGATAGTGAAGGTAAAAGACAACCTCATCATCATGGGAGACTGGGACCCTGTGGTGGGAGAGAAGAAAGAAGAAAATAGTGAGGGATATTTCTGACTTAGCAAAGGAAATGCCAAGGGAGAAATGCTGGTAGGGTTCTGTGTAGAGAAGAATATGGCAGTAGCTAATATTCTCCTCAAGCACCATCCGCATAGGAGGCACACATAAAAGATGCCAGAAGAAATTACCCGATACGAAATGGACTAGATACTCGTCAGAGTCAGATACAAGAACCAAGTAAAGCAGTACAAGAGCTATCGCGGAGCGGATTATACACAGTGACTACAGCCTAGTACTCATGGACAGCCACGTTTTATACAAGAAAATCAAGGGGATGAAATGCATACCACAGTGGGACAAGAAAATATTGGCCGAAGAAGGAAATAGACAGAGATTTGCAACAGCCGTCGACAGAGAACTACAAAATGAGGATGAAATGGACATCGGGATCGGGAAAAATGGGATGAGTTTAAAAGGACAACATCAGAATTAGCATGAGTAAGACAGACAACACAAAGGATGAAGACGTAAATTAGAAAAATGGTAGGAGAAAGAATTAAATACAAGAACCCCAGAAATAAAGGTGAGGCAACCCTCTCCAAGAAGCTAAGAATCCAGGTCAATACAGAATGCAAGAAGGCTAGAGAGGATCGGATCGAAAGCTGCTGCGAGGAAGTCAAAAGTGAAGAAGGGAAACACGGAAACAAGCATACTAGCTAGTGAAGAAGCACTTTGGAGATGGGCAAACAAGACGCGAAAACAGCAAGGATATTAACGGGAATACGTTTATATTGATAAAGGATGAAAACATCGGAAATAGATGGAAGTAATACATCGAAGAACGATACCAAGAGCCGACGCCGCTGGAAGAAAACCTAATAAACAACGATAGGGAGGTTGACGAGGAAGATTGGGGCCCACTCAAATTGAGGGTTGAATTCGATAAAGAAGTAGAAGACCTCAGGAAAAACAAAGCACTAGGATCAGACAACATAAACGGAGAAATCATAAAAGCGCTCGGAAGTAAAGCCTAGCATAACCTGTACGAGATAATCAGAAATTGCTACCAAAGCAGAACACGGACTTTCGAAGGAGCGTCATGTATGCGATGTCGAAGAGGACAAGGACTGAGAGAAGTGAGGAGAACCAAGCATTGAGTCTAGTATCACATGAATTAAAATACTCACTCGAATAATAAAGCGAAGAATGGAAAGGAAAATTTAAGATCTCTTGGAACACCAGTTTGGATTTAGGAAGAAGTTACCCCCGGTAACACGGAGGCCATACTCTCCCTGGTACTAATGGTAGAGAAAACAATACATGTGGATAAGCCATTATACGTCGCATTCGTGGGCGTTAAGAAAGCCTTCGACGATATTAATTGACACAAGATGTTTAGACTACTAGAAAAAAGCAGGAAGATATTACGACGACGGAGGAACACTCTACCAACTATACAGAAAGCAAGTCGTCACAATGCGAATGAGTGACGGAAGTCAGAAAGAAGGTAAAATTAACAAAGGAGTAAGACAAGGATCTAACCTCTCTCCATCACTGTTCAACATGTACTTGGAGGAGGCCATAAGAGAAGCGTAAGAAACAGGACTGAGAGGAATTAAGATAAACGGAGAAGAAATTAACATACTCCGCTTCGCAGATGATATCGCAGTTACGGCAAGAAATTGCGAAGATCTTCAAAGGTCACTAAAGGTCATGGACCAAGTTTCCCAAGAATACAGCATGAACCTAAATAAGACAAAGACTAAAATCCTAGTATGCGGAAGAGAGAAACTGGTTGTAGAAGTCACCCTGAGAGGAGAGAAATTAGAGCAAGTGGGAAACATCCCTAGCTAAGAGGGCGTTCATGGTATAGAGACAACTCGTATGTAGCAAAAATATCACAAACGGAGCTGATAACTTTTCCGCTGGGGGGTTCGCAAAATATGAGATCTCTTATATTTATCTCACAGGTCGATGAATAATTTATAACGAAGGGAGAAAAGAAGCCAAGAGACACGAGAGGTAAATGGCCAGCTCCTCTGATTATCTCCGCAGTAGCACGAAATCCGGTCGGGTCAACGAACAGGCTTTTTTCACAAGAGTGATCAAGTGTGTTTTGCGGGTACATTTCCCCCTCAAAGGGATATCCGAAGGGGAGCACTGAGGACCAGATAATGGGGGCGACAGGGGGCGAAAGAGGGAAAGAGAGGAGAGAGCGAGAGGGAAGGAACGTTCGTGCTGGCGTTGGCCGAGGAAGTTTGGCGGTAAACGACTTAGATTCCCGGTCATTAGTTAATTCTGACGTTTGACTCGGCTCATTTTTTTACGTGACAGCGTGAAAAAGCCTTAACGGAGGGAGGTTTTGAGGCAACTATGTAAAAATCACAGCGGTAAATAATCGATTTATTGCTAGAAATAATTGAAAATTAAATAAAAACTACACATTGTTGAATTTCTGACGAAATAATAGTGTTATAAATCCATTATCTTTTGAATATTCTCTCTGAAAGGCATTCCCTCACCATTTCTCATAAAAAAGGCAAATTTTTTGCTGGCAAACATCTCGAAAAACATATCGGTAAGTAACATGTATATTGGTATCGTTCAAAAGGAGAGATTATTTCAACAAAAAGAAGCCAAGTAAATTGAAATCTAGGTGAAGTAGTGTCCCCTGGAACCAACTCAATTGAGAAGTTTTAACTGCGTCTAAGAAAGCATTGTTCACGCATAACTCGCTCGTAACGTCATTTGAGATTAATTGTTTGAAACTTGTAAAAGGCATCTAATATGGATTGCAGCCGAAAATGTATCTTAAACCTTGACTTTAAGGGCACTTTTCCATGGTGACAAACATACATTAATACATTGAAGACTAGCATCCTAATATCAATGTTTCCCCGGGGGAGGAAAGGGTGAGTCTACATCTACATACGACCCTGCGAGCCGCCCATTGGCGGGTGGGACGGGGTGTTAAGTCACCAGCTGTGTAAAATATGTAAGGTTTAGGGAGGTGAAACGGTGACGTGTTTTATGGGAGCATATTTGGTGAAGCTCATTTAATACTGTTATCGCCCATTAAGTGCGGAAAAAACGAGTTTTTGTACCCATCTGTTCGGCAGTGTATCTCTCTTATTTTATCGCTTCTGTCAGACCAAGAGATGTAGTATGGCGTCATGATAATATTCTCTACGTCGCTCTAAAAAATATCAGTTCTGAATTCCTTAAGCAACCTAAGCCTAGCGTGTAGCCTTCGAGTCTCTAGGGGCTCCCACCTTAATCCCTCTAAAATTTGTGAGTCACTATATGTTTACTCGTAGCAGTTTTTAACGAAGCGCGCTGCTTTTCTTTGTATTTTATTAATTTTTGTGGTTAAATCTATTTGACCAGGGTCCCAAATTCTCGCGGCGTATTCGAGGTGTGGCCTAACCAGAGCGAAGTAGCATCTCTCTTTGACTTCTTCATCCGAGAGCCTTCCTATTATACGGTAAACAAAACCTAGTCTCTTTAATGCTGTGCCACATATATTTTGAATGTGTGTTCTCCATGATATATCAGATGTTAAGAACATTCCAAGACATTTTACTCCATATGAAGATTGTATGTATACTCCACCCGCAGTATAGGTATGGCTTTCGTGTGATAACTTTCGCAGGAAGTGAACTGTGGTTCATTTAGTAATATTTAGTTCTAAGCCCCACTCCTGGCAGCATGAATGAACGTTATTAAGGTCCAAAATCAGTGCTCCAAAGTCCGCATCTTCGCACTTTTCACGGTAGATAGTTGTATCGTCTTCAAATAATCGTATTTTACTGCTAACTCTAGAACTTAGGTCATTAATATAAATAATGACTAAAAGAGGGCCGATCACACTTCCTTGACGAACACCGGATATGACTTCGACCATATCAGAGCTAAAACCATCAATAACTACTTTTTGTTTTCGATCACTGAGAAATTCCCTTATCCAATTCACTATTTTTCTATTACCTCCGCATGATTGCAATTTAGATATGCATATTTGTGAGAAACCCTGTCAAATGCCTTCTTGAAATCAAGGAATATCGCGTCGACTTGCTTTTTCGATTCACCTGATTTTAGGATATCATGAAGGAAGAGCGCAAGCTGTGTTTCGCAGGACCTGCCCTTACATAAGCCGTGCTGACTGCTATGTAAGAAGTTACGATTATCCAGGAATGTCACAATATTACTAACTACGGCGCGTTTTAGGATTTTGTATAAAAGTGTATTAACGATATAGGCTGGTAATTTCCTGGGTGATATGTATTTCCTTTTTTATCTTTAGGAGTGATATTGGCTATTTTCCAGTCTTGGGGCGCCATACCTCCGGATAATGATTTGCTGAATATAATTTCTAAGAATGGTGCAATCTGTAGTGCTAACTCCTTCAACACGCGTGCAGGTATTCCTTCTGGACCTGGAGACTTGTTAATTTTAATGGAACGCAGTTGTTTAATTGTTCTATCACGTTGAATTTTTATGTCAGCCATTGGCTTGTTAAAGTCAGTAATGTCTAAATTGTGATTTTTTTCATCCTTAGTGAATACGTTTTCGAAGTAGTGGTGTAATAGGTTGCCTTTGTCGATGGTGTTGGCTACCACTTTGTAGTTTGTGACCAATAAAGATTCTACTGCCGATTCTGCCACATGCCGTCGACATTTGTTTTCGTAAACCACTCGGAGGCCAATGGCTTTAGCGAGATAATCTCAGAAACCTAGAGCATACCTAGAGTAATCAATTATGTACTCAAAGCGAAAATTCGTTGTGGAGTTGCGTTGTGCGCAGTGTCTTCAATAATTTCAGGTTCCAATCTGATTTACCTCGGTAAAATTTGATTACCACTGAAGCGACGTAACCTAACCACGTAACGTACGCAAACGTACGTAATCTCGTCTTCACAAAGGAGACTCTCTGTACCTCGGGGTTTTACAGCGTACCTTGGTGATTAAATAATCAATTTTATGCTATCATTTTACGACATATTAATGAATTAAAATTCAATATGTGGTGTTGATATAAAGTAAATAAACTCCGTTAATTCCACTAACACAACAACTTATGGAGACGGCCTCTCCTACGAGGGGAACTCATGCCCCCGCCAGATTTTCTGCTGTTTGCCTGACTTCCAAGTGGCAGGTAGCTCGTGACAAATGACCTCAACCTTTGAAGCACGCTATCTTAAGTAGTACAATGATTAAATCTACTTGCGGCTACTGCAAAATCTGTTTTCAATGAGTAACGCATGAGGCTTTGAACCTTACCTTAGCACGGACAATTCTGCTAATAGCAATGGCGTTTCAGCAGACCAGCCCAGCACGCCAAAGAAGGAATATACTTACGGGAAACTAATTTGCAAAAAAAAGTTATTCATAGAAAAAGGAGCCAAATCAGACACAACGGAAATGAACATTAGAAATTTCCCCATTAAGTATTATTGGTTTCTAGCGTTCTAGTCACGCTCCCAAGGAAATGCGATGTGATTACGTTCGTCATATTTTCTCTCCCGGGTTGCTCGCCCAAAACTGTTTAGTGAATGAATAGTTTGACGATCCACCCATGCTCAAGACTGGACCGGAAATTCAAAGAATTGCGGATCTGGTCGAGACGTAACTCTGTAGCTAGATAAAAGTATGAAATTCTCTGAGAAGAGATCGTCCACCTGGCCTGGGAATCGACCCCAGTCACATCAATATCGCGCCTAGTACACATGGGCAAAATCTGAAGCGAATCACTTTTTCACAGCGAAATTCATAATTTGTGGTCGAGCAAACCTTCAGCTAAATAAGTTAGAGGTTATCCCCTTTCACGGTTCAGATAGGCATGACAATCCTTAAAGTAGTAATTGCTACCAATATCACTGCAAAAATGAGGCAATTGTGAGCATGGCGAGCGTACCAATTAAAGGGCCATGCCACTAGTTAAACGCCCACCGATGTGACTTCCGAGGCCGAAAAATATTTTTTAAATTCTAACTCAGGTTTCCTTATTCCTACATAAGACTAAAGAATATATATTCGCAGAACTGAATGAACTATTTAACGTCGTTCCTTCTCGTATGCGGTCGATTGCCTTCTTAATTAACTCAGGCTACATTTAATTATTCGTCATATTTTTTTATTCAACCGAACTGTGAGTCGTAATTCCCCCATTCGTGGACACCGAACACAATGGTTCGTGTAAAATGAATTGAGAATCTTTAAAAATTGGGACAGAATGAATGAAAGGCAATAAAACGCACATTATCAACATCATATATCAGAGAAAGTGCCATTTGAAAAAGAATTGGTTAATCTTGTCACTAGTCTACGTATCTACTTAAATTACGTCCACGTCACACTTCTAACCGTCCCTCCCCACGTTGTGCGCCAAAATTTCAATGTATACGGTTGAGTAAAACCATTTCAAAGCACTAATCACCCACAATCTTACCTCGAAACGTTCTTTCCGGCCTCTTAAAGGGATTTAACACAGGTTACACGTAAATAAGACGATTTCAAACTGGCAAAATTTACTTTATGAAATAGATGTGTGCGATCAAATCGTTAAACATAACTCCCTTTTCTTTATGTTTTACCACAAAAGGACGAGTTTCCCGAGTAGAAACTGCCACGAGAACAAAATAATATCATAAAAGATATTTTTAAATGTATTTCGAAGTCGTATTTGCGGCAGCTGGGAAAATATTCACAACTTACTCAAATATCTACCCGACATTTAGGATAAATTTATACCACTGATGATACATCAGCCAGAAAAGGAATCAATGAATATCGGCTCGTATCTCTCATTCACAGGTGAACATTCATACACCAATTAATATACCACAAGATGGATGTTGATCAGTGTTGGAGGATGTTGGGTGGTCCTTTTATCTATTTGCAGACCCTGAGTTGATACTCTCGCTCCTTGCTAACTAGCCAACAGCTGTTCTCCCCTCTGCAGGTGGCTGTGTGGAGGAAATATCCTCTGATTTCACAGCGATCGGTTTAGAGTGGATTAAGAATGGGACCCCCAAAACGGGCAAGGGCTAACCTCGAATCGGAAATGGTCATTTCAGGAGCAGGCTTACTCGGGTTCGCCCTCGCCGGTATTGACACCGACTCTAAAATATACTTTTTTCCTCCATTATCCGTACACGTATCTCTCGCTTTGGCCCGCGCGTTTGCAAGTGCGACCGACGCATATGCCCGAGGCGTTTGCGGATACATGCCAATAGTATTGTCGGAGGTGTTAGAGCCCTGCAACACCTCCGACGGTCATCTCGAGTAACGACCAATTGTCTCTTCACCTTATTGGTGGAAATTGATCAGGTGGTCGGTCCGACTTGACCTTACATACAACCTTCGACCAGGAGTGACATTGATACGACACAACTTCTAGCAAAAGAATCAACAAAGATCAATTTTTCGGTTTGATAAACCAGAATTAATTTTAAGAATTGTAATTATTAGATTTGTATCACATTTTTGTCCAAGTAGTAACTTTATCAACATACAGTCATCCTTTGATTGAAAAATTCGGCATTCTATTTGTTATCCTCCACTGGATATTTAATTATTCTCCACGAGGAAACGGTTCAGCTCATGAAAATTCCAGCGATACCGGCACCGTCGACACCGGCCTCGGAATATACAAATATCGCGTGATTTGTCCGAGTGAAGCGGCGGCCGGTTGGCCGAGAAAGAGAGGGAATTGGAAGAATGGACCCGGAATGGATGGGTTGTTTAGGGCGCCGGAACAGGCCACATCCCATCTCCATGGCGATACGTTCGATTCGAGAGTCCATCAGCGCCACTCAAGTGTAGTCTGTAGGGATGGAGTCGAAGCGATTGCCGTGAGGGGGAATGATGGGAACAGAGGGAGGGGTGAGGAGAAAAGAGTAGGTAGGAGTCGCGAAAGGGGTAATGATGGTAGCCAGTCGTTTCGGGGCGCATAATTTACCGCGGTGGGAGTTCCTCATGCAGAGGACCAGATCTTCCAAATCCCGAGCTAAAACGATAGCATTTATCCAGTTTATTCTTAATTTTGAATACTGAGTTTTTTGGGTCGCTGATAACGAATCCGCAATGAAAAATATAAAGAAAATATTATTAGCTATCTTAAACGTACCAATTCTATCATTGCAGTAAGGGCACAGTAGAGTGACAAAATTTACAGATAACTCTTAGGGGAAGCGTTATTGATAAAACTGTTAAGACAAAAATAACATTGTGTCCAGGGAATGACAAAACTGCATCAGTAATTTTTTTATTTGGAGTTAAATTTTCATATTCCTATAGGACCTAGGGCATGTCTTGTTACTTATTATTTCTTACTAAAACACTTATTATTATAGCAGGTATTCTACGCCGTTATTAAGATTGTTAGTAAGCCTACGTTCAGCCGTCACATTTCTTCGTGATCTTTGAACGCCGCAAACACTAGTTAATCTTCTTCTCTGGTTACAATCCTAGGATTGATCTGTAACAGTCTTCCACTTTATCCGATCTTGGGCCAATCTTTTCACTTTACTGTACGATTTGCAACCTAGTTCCTTCATCGACACTCCCATATAGTCCAGTCTAGGTCTGGCCCTCTGGTTTTTTTTCCCTCTACTGTACCTTCTAGTATGGTCTCAACCAAGCTTTCGTGTCGGAGAACATGGCCAGTTCAGGTGTTCCTTCTCTTATTTAGTATTCTGAGTAGACACCGTCTATCCTCTTAAACACATCCTCGTTCGTAATTCTTTCCGCCCAGGGTATTTTCAGCGTTTTCCTATAGCACCACACTTCAAATGTTTCCATTCTATCCTTCTCTCTCTCTTTCCAATTGTTCAGGTCTCACAACCATAGACCAGAACGCTCCATACGAAGGTCCTCAATAGCAATTTCCTAATCCTTAAAAGAATGTTGCTGGCGGTGAAGAGTTTGTTTTTCTTGTTGAAGGCTAACTTGGCCTGGTCAATGCGGCTTACTATTTCCTTCTTGCTCCGCCCATCTGATGTTATTTACTAGTCAATCTAATCAAAAAGATGAGTCAATTTAAACAAACATTATTTTAAATCTATATAGACTTTACTTTTCCTCATTTTGGTCACCTTTCAATGGTATCTGTCTCACATTTCGCGGAAGGGGAAGGGTTTTGTGGAAATTATAATTTGGAGAGGGAACGGCCCTAAATGCCTTCCCTTGCCACCTCTTTTCCCCTCCGCAAAGCGGCCATTTAATTATTTCTATCTCGGCGCAGAGGGAGGGAGGGAAAAAGAGAAACTGAGAGAGGGAGGATTGGTGGGGGGGGGGTATTTAAATGTCAAAACGCAGCCTGTGAGCAAAGTCCTCCATCCCTCTCCCTCTTGGTCGCCCTACACTCCACAACGCGTCTTAATTCGCAGAAGGTGGAGTCGAAGGGAGTTGGGGGAAGGGGGCGGAGGAGGAGGAGGAGGAGCAGGGAGGTAAAGAGTGTTTGTTCTTTGCGGAGAGGAGCAAGGAGGGCCCTGAGGAGACGATATCGCCCTTCTCTCTGGCACGCATTAAAATGCGTGGACGGGGCCGCTGAGTTCAAGAACGGATTGTTCAGATGGCAGCTCCGTAGGGAAATAAAGAGGACAATGAATTTCTGAAAGCGACGTTAAATTGAAAAATAAAATACCAGCCGAGGAAAAACAGCACGGGCGGATAGTAGAACGAAAGGGAATGGAATATACAATACCACCGCATATTATTGTAATGCCACACTGTGTAACGCAACCCGAATCCGAAGCCCCAGTGCAAGTATAAGTATACATGCTCGATGAGTCTCATTTCAGTTCTTAAGAGGGAAACGTTCACCGTTGAGGATTGCTCGACACGTCCGCTTACGAATTCTGATTCAATCAGTGGAATGGGTTGATCTACACTGGAACGACCACCGAAGTGTCTCGTTTCGCCAGGCGATATAAAAATAATTCCATTGCTTCACAGCGCCGACAAAAACCTTCGGTATCTTGCGCTCTATATTTCCTTGGGGATCCGACACGGCGCAAACTGGCTCATCGCAAAGTTCTTAAAAGCTCTGACTTCCGAAAATCTTGGACAACTCACTTCTGACTTGGATAGAAAGGATGAAGACACGTGACATCGTCTTACATAAGGAGCAGAGGACGTTTTTAATATTTGCCATAATCACCTTCTGTAATATGTGAACGGCACTGAAGTTGGTAGCATTATTTGAGGAAAGGTTGAGGAAACAAGAGAGGCAGTTGGAATCGTCGACAGTTTTCCTGCTTGCCAAGTGCAATCCCGGCGACGGAATACCGTATTCCATTCCAATGCTCACCACACGCCACTCTAATGGAGACCGGAATATCACGAAAATATCGCTCGATGAAAGGGTCCGAGTAATGGAGGAGGCGTATGAAAGAGATTTAGGCGTAACTTGGTGGAAATATTCAATATCCATACGGGTAAGAATGAAATTACGATTTTAAATTTCCACACTGTTTTATAAGCACCGACCTTGGTTTAGACTCTTTATGTCGTTCTCAAAGTCTCTTCGTGAGAATGGCATAAAGTGTCGAAACCAAGGACGGTGCTTATTAAACAGTGTGGAAATTCCCATTGAAAACCATCGTTTGTTCATTCTTACCCGTATGGAGGAGGCGGTTAACGCAAAATTTTGCATTCATCTACATATTACCCGACAAGAAAACTCAAGGGTGTTTGGCAGGGGGTGGATTATCACCAACATGCATTACTCTATAGGTATGATACCTTTCATGGGTTCATCGCAGAAGATCTACATTTAATCCACAATGATCTGAGAGACGATAATGGCAAAGTATTAATAAACATTTCGGACAAAGCTAACTTATAAAACTTCTACTCCCAAAGTGTCTTCACTGGATACATCCGTGACGCTAAATGCTCGTTACCGGCAAACGATGCCGCCAAATGATACTTGTACTCACCGAATAGAATATTTGTTGAAATGGCTCAGCACAAATAAGTCACCCTTTCCTGAAGGTATTCCTTCCCGCGTGTATAGAGAACTAGCTACAGATTCAGCCCCCTACTTGCAGATAATATTTAGAAAAGCCATCAGGGAACACGTAGCACCCAAATCATTATAAGTGGTGATAAATAACAGAAATAGAATTTCAGACTGATATCCCTTATGTCTATCTCATGCAAAGTCTTACTGCATATAATTGCCAGGTCTCGCCAAAAAATACCTCGATATGCAGAACTAGCTGATGAAAAAACAACACGAATTCAGGAAAAGAAGACATTGCGAAACTAAATTAGCACTTTTTTTCACGATATTTTAATCTCCGGTAAAGATAGCGTTCCAGTAGACGCAATTTTTCTTTACTCTAAAAAAGCATTAGATGAAGTGTTCCACAGAAATTTATCAATTAAACTGAAGTCTTACGGCTCGGACGACGTTGTAATTTCCTGGATTAGAGAATTCTTAAGCAATCGCGTACAGAGGGTAGTATTGGACGTCTCCATCTCCAAATGAGGTAAAAGTCATATTGAGTGCCCCACATGGGAGTGTCATATGTCCACTTCTATTCCATCTGTATATTAACGATATTGGATAAGTGGTAGGCGGTAAACTAGGACTGTTTACGGACTATGTTGTAGTGTACGGGGAAATTCGTAGCAATTGTAATAAGAAAGCGCTCATGAAAGGCCCTGAGGCAATTGGCAAGCGTGGTGCAATGAGTCGAAACTAGATTTAAATTTGAAAAAAGGGTTATAATGAACTTCTGGTAAAGAAGTTACACCCCTCAATTCAGCTATTAAGTACAGCATAACCAATTCGTGACTGTAGAATCTGTTAAATACCCCGAAGTTAAACTAACATATGATCTCTCGTGGAGCAAAAATATTCGGAAAATAAATAGTCAAGCTAATCGTGAATTAGGATTTGTTAAAAGTGTCCTTGGGAAGGTGGACGATAACGTTAAAGAAATCAGGTACTTATCCCTTGTTATACACCACTTAGAATGCCCTGCCAGTATTTGGGGTCCTCATGAGGTAGGCTTAAAAACAGAGTTAGAACGCATACAGAGAAGATCAAAAAGATACTTGAAAGGCCGTTATGATAGTCTTGCTAGTGTTTCTGACAATTTGCATCGAGTGGGAAGTTTTTAACATTGCATGACTTCAACATAATACGGTCGATCAGAACTTGAGAATTAAATAGAGAAAATGGATTGTTGACAGGCAGGTTTAAAATGTCGTATTTTCCCGCGATTGATAAGAGAATATAATGGTTGCGTTTAAGACTTTGAAGTAGATTAGTCGATTGGTAGTGTAGCTGATTAATTGATGTGCTCCACAATACATGTTTTAATAACTTCCCAGTTGTGCTAAAACCATTTTTTTTAATGTTCCCTGCACGACTCTTGTATCATTTTTGCTTAGTAGCATTATAGGTTAATTATCAGTTTCTGTGTCATTTGTAGCAAAGGTACCCATAGTGTAGTGCATTTTGTTAAAGTTAATTTCTGCACTGTAGTGCATGCTGATGATAAGTCACCCACTACCAATCACCCTTGAGGATGCTTGCAGGGTAATATGTAGGTATATAATGGCCCTTTGGTCAATTCAGCTGGATGAGGCAAAGGAAGATGGAGGTGTTAGGGGAGGATTCATGCAGGGTCGTTCGATTCGATATATTCGTAGTGCTATCGATATGGGACTTCGCTACCATTTCCATCCAATGGCCGCCATTAACATGCTCACAGAACATTTACTGCCACATTTCACCCTTTGGAATTCAGCGAATATGCGTCGCAAGGCGTCATTTCGAATGCAAATTCACTGCCAAATCAACTAAAACAATGAACTACCTCTGCTATGTTTATGGCAAATACACCCAGATAAACATGTTAATGGCTGACTTGCTTACTTCGCGAGGACCTGTATCGAAAGAAGAAGACAACCGATACTGAACGACTTTGGAATTGACGAGGCCCAAAGCGCCTCTTGGTGACGATAATCAGCATTTTAACGTTGGAAGAGGAGATTCGTGCTCACAGCTCGCACTGCCTCCCTCGTCACCGTATTTCCCATCGCGAGCTGAAAGCAAAAGCGGTGTCGCCCGTTCGTGCCCTATGTGAGTCGCTCTGTTGATAGGTCGGTCATTGGCGCCCCGTATTCAGTATTAGCTTTCTCCGCTAGTAACTCGCATGCAAAAACATTTAAGAATATCGCCACTAGGACGTAGATTGACGCCAAACCAGTTGTTTTTTTCATCTACATCTACATGATACCCTGAAAGCCACATCAAAAGGGGGTTATCACTCACATGCAATTATAAATACAATACTCAAATTAATGTGGCTACAACTTCTGATGCTCTGGCAAAAATCAGCAATTATTTGTCCGGAGGCAAAAGCTCGCAAAAACACCCTACACTGCAGGTATGCAACTTTGTATAGATGTTTTTAAATCAACAAAAAAGCACTTGCATATCACGCTAAAGTTACTTGGGTTGATGCTGGTGGCTGGAGTGCGTGCGTGAAGGCAAAAGTTAGTTGTACCCGTGGATGGAACAGGAGTCGAGGAAATTATGGGTGAAGCAGAAGTACGGCAGCACTACTCTGAAAGGGATATTGAAGCTCTCCTAGACTAACATCCAGCAACTCCATCAAAAGGATGACTCATAAATTAAATTTACATATGAAACAGATACGAAATTTGAATAATACTTTGTACCGCTGCAGGTACGTGGGTTGTTTCAGTTTTTTCAGTGGCTTCTTTCTCTTCGCCAGAGGTCAGAAGTATTTCCATTATGGCAAACTAGAAATCGTATGAACGCAAGTAAGTTACACCACTATGTAAACCTTCATTTGATCTTAGTAAAGGTAAAAGATGGGTCTTGATGGAAGCGACCGACGACAGAGGGGCGACCTGAACCTGCAGAACGGGTGTGTGTGTGTGTTTTATTATTATTATTATTATTATTATTATTATTATTTATTGATCGGTAAAATCAATACGTTTTACAAAGAGAGATTAAGCCTTCACATTTTTGGATCAAAGGTTTTTAAGCGGTCTTGCCAGGGATAGTTTGCGCCCAGGGGGTTGGGACCCCTGCTTGCAATCTTCTCTCCCTGGCTCCTCCATAATGAGCACGTCCTTGATTGAAGAAAAAGAGACCGCTCCGCGACGATCACTTGATCCTCTTGTCTTTGGGTTCCCGACCATGGGCACATAATATCCTTCGCCCTGTCTGTAAGCCTCTGCATTATGAAAGAAATGCAGTACGGTTGATGTACACAGAGTCCTGGGTGAGATATAAAAATAGCAATGAGCCTTCATTTCACAGGATAAAATGTGGAAATGGAGGATAAAAGTCCATGGCAATGGTATTCGGATAAAATAGGGCGAATAAGGTGGTTTAAGGAGAGACAGGGAAAATAAATTAAATGAAAAAGTAAATGAATGAATAAATAAATAAATAAATAAAACACCTTGAGACGTTTTGAAATACCGCAATATGAATAAAAGCATTGGATTAGCAAAGAGACCCGTAGTCTGTCGGAGTGAATATTTGGGGTGTATATTATATCTTAAAAACTGTTATGGTGAACATATGACGTTTTTATAGCCCCAAAATGCGTAAAAGGAGTCAAGCGATCCTTTAAATTGATTATATTTCATTTCACGATGCAATCTCATTTTTAAAACTTTTAAGAAAGACTCCCAGTAATCAACATAGTTGATTTTGCCTTTAAAATACAATGTGACTTTCTTGTAGATTACACTTTTTGCAAGTGTAGTTATGTAGTTAGCTAGCTTAATGCCATGATTGACCCTTTTATCAGAGGGAAAACCTCCATACAGTTGGTATAAAAACACGTTATTTCCTCCAGTTAAAACTTTTAACGGATGACGGAGGTTTTTCCATATATCTTTCACTTTGCAACAAGTGAAAACAAGGTGCCATGCGTCCGCTTCAGTACCTGGGCACCATGGACAATCTGCAATTTCAAGTATACCAGCTGCTCGCAGAAAACGTGCGTCAGCCCATCTCCCAAGCACCAGACGCCATGAGATATCTGCATCCATTCCGAAGGTAGGCCACGCTCTAATAGTTAGCCAGTTTATCTTTTCGTCACTATATCGCCCTTCTAATGGCCATTGATGTCCATTGCGCAGGTATCTAATTTCCTTGTACACCGAAGCCTTTGGTAGTGGAAGTTTAGTTTTAGTTAGTTTCCTCTTACTCCAAAAGTAGAACTGTGGGATGGGCATAGGTGGTGGCCATCCAGTAGGGTAGGGGCGACAAACCTCACCACTTGGAGTATCCTCCGGCGTTGGGCTCAGAATTGACCAAATCTTCATCAGAGTATTATAGAAAAAGCCACAATTTTCACACATTTGATAGGGCGTACTATAAAAGAAAAGGCCGAAGGATTGTCCCATACTTCGGTATCTAGATAACCTATGTGCTGCAATGATTTTCCACGGGTCTGATGGAGAATCATTCATTAGTCTCTGTATAAAGATCATTCTAAATGCCAGCACTTTATCTTCAATATCTATCAGGCCAATTCCTCCCTCAGTTAAAGGGGCAGATAATATAGCACTCTTAACCCAGTGCCTCCTATTCAGCCAGATGAAATCAATAATTTTGGATTGTAGCCGTCGGAGGCATTGCAGTGTTGGCGAGTGACATTGTAGGATGTGCCATAACCTTGGTGCAATGAACTGATTAATGGCAAGAGCTCTTCCTCTTAAGGGCAGTTGTGCGGCTCTTGGCTTCCACATCTGTAAGGCACTTTCTAATTTTTGATTTAACTCATCACTAATGAGTCTGTCTCCTTCTTGAGGGTTGTTGGAGATCCACACCCCCAGGAATTTCATCCCTTGAGAATTCCAGTTTAAGGTCACAGGTTGTTCGATTTTATATCTCCAAGCACCTACCCAGAGGCCTTTACTCTTAGAAGTATTCAGTTCCGCTCCCGAGGCTTTTGCGTATTTTTGAAAGGTTGGGATGACCAAGCCAAAATCCTCTTCATTTGTGATGAAAATGTTTACATCATCAGCGTAAGCGGCCAAAACAATTCTCCTTTCGTAAGCTCCAGGCAGTGCTAGTCCAGTGAGGGTGTTCAAGGCAAGTCTGATGAAAGGCTCGATAGAAATGGCATACAGCATTCCAGACAAAGGACAGCCTTGGCGAATCCCTTTTTGAAAGAAGAAAGGGGCTGTAAGTGTATTCTGTACTCGCACCATGCACGAGGCATTATTGTACATGGTTTTTATACATCCTATGAAATCATTTCCAAGGGACATTTTTTCCATTATATGGAAAAGGTATCGATGATTTACCATGTCGAATGCTTTGGCTTGATCGAGCGACAAAATAGCTAGCGGCTTGTTGGAGTCATTACACCACCACATTACATCCCTGATGAGCGAGATGGTGTCAAAAATGGATCTTCCAGGCACACAGTAGCTCTGTTCAGGAGAGATTATCGATTTAACTACTACTGATAATCTAGATGCTAGTGCTTTGGCTATAATTTTGTAATCCACATTAGTCAGTGATAGTGGTCTCCAGTTTTTAAGCTCTAGAGGATCTCCTGATTTTTTCATTAAAGAAATGACGGATGTGGCAGTGCTCCTTGGTAGGTGCCCTCTCACAAAGGATTCCTTGGCCATCAAAGTAAACAACGGAGCTAATTCAATCCAGAAGACTAGATAAAATTCAACGGTGAGACCATCAAAACCAGGTGCCTTTCGTTTATTTAGACTTTTCAGAGCTTCAGTGAAATCTTCCTCGTGAAATCCTTCATTTAAAAAGTCCTTGTCACTATCACTTAGGACTGATAAGGTATCCAGTATTTCGCTAGAGATAGGGATTGATTGATATCTGCATTCGTGTTGGTCGGCAAAATATTTGCGAGTTACTTGACATAACTCTCCAAGCTCTGAAATGTTACGGCCATTCATCCTCAACTCCATGAGGGGTTTTGGTCTACACCATGTGGCCCATCTTGCCAAATGGTTAGCTGACGGAGCATCATTTTCAATTAGGGAGTTCCAGCCCATTGTGGCCATTATCTTTTCTCCCTGCAGTTGGTATCTGTGTCTTGCAGCAGAAGGATATTCATTCCTACGCGATTTTTGATAAAGGACGACGTAGTCTCTTATGGCCCTTTTTATTTGCTCCCATTCTGAGCAGATGTTTAGACTCGACATAGATTCTGCAGTCAGATATTTTAATACTATTTTCATATTTTCTACGAAATTTTCGTTTGATAAAAGAAAGTTAGGAAAACGCCAATATGGAGGTGTGATTGGCCTTCCGTTCAACTTAATGCACATGGTAACTGCTTTATGGTCTGAGAACGAGTCAATCAGATTGACACTGTAGATATTTCTTATTGAATGGCATGAAGAATATATCCTGTCTAATCTTGAGGAAGACCTTGGAGAAAAGAAAGTATGGCCTGAGCTGTCAGTTCTCATCTCTGTCCACACATCAGCTAATCTGGAGTGATCAACAAGTTGTCTTAATTCAGCCGCAAAATGTACGTTTCTTTCAACCCTGCCGGATCTATCTACGCTTGGATTAAGGGTTGTGTTGAAATCGCCTGCTAAAATTAAAATCATGTTAGCTGGTGACTGTTGCAGAGAGAGAGCAGTTAAGTGATTTTTAACAGCCCCTGTGACATCCAGTGCTGTTTCTGCATCTATTGGTCCATAAAAACATATTATACGAAGGGGTTCATTATTGAAGGAAAACACCACTTCTTGGGCATGCCCTGGAAAAATTATACTGTCTGAAGTTACAAAATCAGTCAATGAAGCTTTCACGGCAACAGCTGTCCCCGTGCAAGGGGTTCGAGGTGGATTTAAAAATACTTTATATCCTGGTAGTCCAAGACATGGCAATGAATCCACATTGGTTTCTTGCAACAAGGCTATGTCTGGCTTTCGCTCATTTATGAAGGCGATCATTTGAGCCCATTTTTCTTGGCTTCTTACTGACCGTACATTCAAGGTAAGAATGGATATTCTTGACATATTAAGACTCCTTTTATGGTGGTATGTGTCTACATTCAAATGAGTTAATGACGAAGTTTAACGTATATTTCAATAAGTAATAGTAGCGATATGTATATATATATAAGAGAAGATAAGGTAATTATGTACGACGTACAGGTACTGAAGTTCAGCAATCATGGTTTAAAGCGAGGTCACATATTTATATTTGAAAGGTGGTTGATTATGCGAGCAACTCGCATTTTAAGTCTCTCTGTGACGTGTGGCCTAATTCTTTCTAATGTTTCGCATAATTCATCAAGATCTCTAGTTACGCATTTGGCAAGCATCAGTTGCGTGTTTGCATTTCGATTGTGCGTATCTTCTAAAAACGTAATCACGCTTTCAGCCGTCAAAGAACCTGCACTGGTGTCGGTTGACATAACAACATTAATGCGTTCTTTATCCGCGTGGTCTAGTCGGTGCGTACTAGATTTTCCACCTCTTTCATCCTTAGACATCTTCTTCTTCACCGTCAAATCCTCAGTTGAAGGCCGGCGCTTAGGTTTTCGAGTGTTGGTGCAAACGTCGTCTGCTAGGATGTCGGTGTCTGAGTCACACAGTGAGTCCAGCGAGTGTTGCATGCAGGGAACACTTCTTGATAATTCGGTAACAAGGGGTAGGGATGGAGGGGCGGGAGGGGAAGGTTCAGGGTTGACTGCAGCGGGCTGCGAGCTAGCAGTCATGGATTGAGGGGCAGGAGGAAGTGGAGGGGGGGTCGAAACAGAATTCGATGGACTGGGATCGATTTCGGTCATTTGAGGCTCAACGTGACTTGAGGTTGAGTCATCAGCTTGAACGGATAGCGAAGGAAGAGGAAGAGGTGGGGTTGGGCCAGGTTGATCGGTAGATTCAGTTTCTGCCGAAGCGTCGAGGGGTTGGGGTTGAGGTGTTGATTCATTCACGTCTTTACTTGGCCCAGAGGTAATGTTATTCTCAGTGGCGTTAGAAACAACATCAACAGGGCTTTCATCAGCAGTATTTTCCAATTGAACCTCTTTACGTTGTAATTGCGGGCAAAATTTTGCTACATGCCCTCCCTCCTTGCACTTGTAGCATTTAGGTTCTTCGAATGTCAGAAAAATTCTCTGAAATGAACCATTAATGTCCAAAAGGACTGAGTCTGGTAGTACGGTATTTTGTCTTTTCAAGACTGGTACCGCTCTTCGGAATGAGATGATGTGGTCGTATCCATCTCTCTTCGCACCTATTGTGTATTTCTTCATTTCTCCGCAAACAGTTACCGCTTGCTGAGCGATGTCAATTAGTTCCGCATCGGGTACTTCTGGTGGAACATTCGAAAATACTAGTTTTTCGACCCTAGCCACCATTGTTCGTGCCTCAATAAAGCGATCTTGTAGTGTAATTCCACCGAATTCGTCCATGAATTTATTTAATTCTTCTTCATTTTTAAAATATATGGCGACTCGATCTTGTGAAATTTTTGACGCATGAGTGATATTTGCTCCACCGCCGATTAAATCACCAACTGCATACACATAGTCATGCAGATTGCTATTGACGATACACTGAAAAATAATTCCTGTCTTTTTCGAGGGAGTATTGGTCAACGGTGTGATTTTCCGAGGCGGCAGCGCATAACTCGATTGAGGACGCCTCAAATGGTTGGATGACAGCAGAGGATTTGGGTCGGCAGGATAATTGGAAGGCATTGCCATATTGGCATTGCCATTGGCAACAGAAGAATAGCTAATTACTCGACGTGGAGCGCGTTCTGCGCTGGGACGATCATTAAGGGAATCACGAGACTGTTGAGAGGCAGGCGTCAATATCAAATTGCCTGCTACTCTCCTAAGAATAGTTGGTTCTTCGGTTGAGTCGGAAGCAAATTCACTGGAATTTGCTCTATTTAAACGTTCGAAAGAAAGCGCGCGAGAAAATGGAGTACTACGGAGTCCCGCAATTTCACGGGAAGGAGGGGAGGGGGGTGGAGGGGGGTGGGGAGGGGAGAGTCCTCCCGCACCCGCCTCCAAGGCCATCGCCGGTGACTTGGCGACGGCCTGGGGTGGGAAGAGTCACTCAGGGGAGGAGGGGGGGGTGACCACGTGCGTACAATCTAAAGACAAACGGTATTCAAATATTCAAGAAGATAATAGCAAAAAAAAGAAGGGGGTAAAATAATAATAAAAATGAACACAGTTAAGGATTAGGAAGGTAGGTGTCACAGAGTGGTAGTATGGAGAGATCTCACCGCAGGAATCGGCGAAGAAAACCTCCGAAGAAAACACAGACCAGCAACGGCGAGGAGCTCAGCAATGGTACGTCCGCTCTCGACGAAGTCTCGTGTGTGTGTGTGTGTGTGTGTGTCTGTTGGATGAGGGAAGATTAGCATTTTGAGGGAGCGAATGGAGAAATGGCGGAAAAAACCCAGACGCGGACATTCACACGGAATGCAGAACCTCCATATCGCAGCCGACGTCCGCTGAGCGCGTAGTCACACTAGAAGCTATGCACACCGCGCTTTGTTATTAAAAAATGGCGGAATGTCTAGGTTCTGTATCGGACAGCGAAGATGAAGAAATTCGTCTTTAGACGTTGTAGTTTATACAGATGCTTGTTTACATTATATCTGAAAGAGTTTCTTGTAATTTTAATGGAAAATATATACCTCGTTGCTATACACTGTTTGCTGTATTTATGCGAATTTTAGGTGTACCATTTACAGAGGAAACCATTTAGGAGCAATGGAATATTTTAGTGTATCAATAAAACCGATACGCCTCACAAAAATGATACTAACAGGAGCAAGAAGTAAAGTAAAGGTGTAAGGAGGGATGGCAGGGAAGTTTGAAAACCAAAGTAGTTGAGGCCAAATGACTGTCTATAAACGGTTCTTTTCAACCACAAGCTGAAGAAAGGAGTCAGGCAGAGACCTATTCTCCCAGGAGGAACCGTATTCGATAGAATGCTACAGAACAAAGCTCACGCCGATGAAATCCCGCAGGTCTCCAAAGGAAAGAAGAATTTGTGCAGTTAAAGGGAGCTGCATAGGGTATGGGGTAAAGGATCAATACTAATAAAACGAAATACATATGGCCAGAAAGAAATATCATAGATGATGGCAACAGTGAGGATAGAATATCAGAACTTTGAGAGGGCTATATTATTCAAATACCTGGACTCGATAGTTACAGAAAATAATCTCTGAAGAAATAAAGGAAAGAATAGCCATGGGAAATAGATACAATTTCATTCTTCGGTAGATAATACGGTCGAAGAACATAAGCAGAGCAACTAAGGTCAAACTGTTCAGAACTATCTTGAAGTCAATTATAATCTATTGGTCGGAAAATTTGGGCAATGACTGTGTCATACGAAGAGATGCTACGACGGTGGAAAAGAAGGATATTTATAAAGATTTATGGCGTTGTAAATGAGCAAGGCTTTTTCAGGATACGTGCAAACGAGGAGCTGGAGATTTTGTGCAGAGAGCCAGACATAGTGAGCGATACTAGAAAGAGGAAGAATCAGATGGGCAAGAAACCACCAAAGAATGACGGAAACAACTGTTTTGAAAAACGTTTGTAATGGATAACCGGAAGAAATATGAAGGCCTCCGCTAGGTAAATACAGGAAAAGGAAGCACTAGGCGTGAATTTGAGGGATTCGGGTTCGATTTCCAGTCGAGGCGAATGATTTACCCTGTGGTGTTTTGCATAGTGAGGAATTAAGAAGTTAACTGGAATAGTTTCGTTCGGCTTCTTTTAAAATTAATTTATACAGAATAATTTATTTTACCTTGACAGTAGAGGTTGTGCGTTTATTCATCAATGGCAATGAGTGAACTTGCTTTTCGATGCTTTTTTACTAAGGCGAGACATTTTCTGAGGATGGAATATATATTAACAACAAGGAGAATATGATTACTAATTTCAGTATAGGGCTACTTTCAATTGTACTAAATTGTTCACCCCATGAAGACAAGGGAGTCTTCTTTTGGAATTACTTAAATGAAAGACACGCAGGAAAATCTGATATACCAGCTGAATGGCAAAATAATCACCATAAAAGTCTTGAAGAAGTAATTTAAGACGTAAAAAATGTACGTGCACAGAAGAAAAGTTAAATTCTTTCCAAGAGAAGCGTCGCCCGTTTTGTGATAGATATTCAAAAGTAACTTCGGGGGGAATAGGTCAACGACAGACAGTGAAGAACAACCAAGGAGGAAATACGTGGATGCCATCCATCTACATAGGATGAGGTTGGATGGATATTGAAAAAAAAAAGCAAAATCGTGAAGGATATTTTGCTCGCAACAACAAGGCGCAGCCTCAAATGATAAATGGATTAATACTATTCCAACATTATACTTACAGGAGCACTAATTGAGGTGTCGAGAATCTTTCCCCTGGCTGCCTCTTCGCATCGCTGAGCGAAACGGAAAATGAGGGAAAGGAAAGGAATCAAGGGAAGGAGAGTTTGCGTTCCCATGCGAGTGAGGGCGCCTGTGCTGTTTCCGCCTAATGGTACCCTCCTTACCCAACCCCTCCCGCTGCAATGTCACGGAGATGAAAAGGGACAAGCGCACAGTAAGAGGCCGCCACAGCCTGATTGCCCTCTATTGGTCGAAGCGATTTTTGTTTGATTAAAGATTCGCGTGAAACAATGAATGCATTCTATCATTAGTCATCCCTTCCTCTTCAAGTGAAGCATCATCGACGTATGCGTAATTCTCATCAAATTAAACATTCGAAATTTTACGCTGAGAATAAAAAAAACAATCCTAATTCACGAAATTTGACTGAGACTGCTATGACTAATGACTTCGGTAAGTGCAATTAATAAAAAATTAACAATGCCTACAGTTCGAAGTATGATTTAGTTTTTTCCCTGCGAATAATATGGAGGAAGTCTTCTCGGGTCTTCCACCGGGATAAGTTTTTTACTGCCGACGTTTCGGAGTCCTAGTTTCTACCTACAATTTCTTCGTGGCGCGGTAGAACGAGTTGCACATCATCATCGATCAGCCTGGCATAAATCCTAGAAACGGGAATCAAAATTTCCAAGAGCAGTGAAGCTGCATGGCGTCCCACAAGAAAAATCTACTACGAAGCGATCCTGACTGCTGACAACGGGTCGAGAGTCTGCTGGATTCAAACAAGCGTCATTTGCGCGGGACACGAGCGCATTCTACGGGCACGCGCTCACACTATCTATCCGAGGGAGAGAGACGACCACAGTGGAAATCCTTGCCCCCTATTACATCCACCTATCTCGTAAATATCTATCTCCCTCCCTCTTCATGAAATGGCATGCGAGGACAAAGATATCGAGGAGCCCAAAGGAGCGCTGATCACCATAATTCCGAAACAAAGTCTAGACGGTGCTACCCAGTGGGGAAAGTTTGTGCAGAATTAAGTTTGAAGTAATTCAAAGTCTGTGCAGCGTTGCATTAATGTAGAATGGACGTGCATAAGACGTGCAGAGGATGTTCTTCGCTGCATCAACTTTGCCCATGTACAACGTGAACAGTCTTAGCACATTCATTGAACATCCATAGGGGACTACGTCAATGATAGTTGTTTTAGCACATTGTTTGAATGATGTCTGTTGGACTCATGTCCTGAAATGCTAACAGAGTGCGGAACATGCCTTCTAATTGATCGTTAAAAAAACAGTGAACTGATGGAATATAATATAGAATTTTGCAGTAGCCCTTCTACTAATGATCAGCCCAAACATGACTCAGTCAAGGAGAAAATCACCAACTTGCCAACCGCATCCCTCCAGCAGCAGATTTCCACCCCATCCACTTCAGGAGTCCCAGATAGCACCTTGGGAATGGTGAACAGTGAGCTCCAGCAGGGGTCGAAACCTCTTTGGGAGCCTCTTTCTGAAACAAATTCGGAACCAGATGCGAGTGGGAGGAGCAGCGAATTGAGCTCCTCAACTGACAATGAAAGGGAGGAGATGAATGAAGCCAGGCAAACAAGGGATGCTGGAAGGAAAGGGTGCAGAGCAAAGTTGTGCTCAAGACTAGGCCTCAAAGATGTTTCTGCTTTAACTCCAGGTAAATATTGTGTGTTGTCTCTCTTTGTTCTATTTTGGAAAGCATATCAAGGCCTTACAGACTTTTCTTGCTTGCATTGCAGAGCTACTTAAGACCATGCTTCGGCTACTGTACAGGACTCGTGAGGATCTGAAGCAGTTGAGGCGTGACAATGTTGCCTTACGAAAAGAATGTAGGGAAATCAAAGCTGCCATTCTAGGGGAATGTGGAAAGACGAAGGATAATATCGTTCCTGGGGTGTAGCTGCCAGCAAAAAATCCTAATGAATTGAAGGCAGTAGAGGGGTATCTGGCAATGAGTCTGGATAACAGAACGGAATTTGTATGCATCTTCCTTACATTCAATTCAGTGTTTACATCTCAGTTTCCTTGCACTTCCTATTACACTAACGTTATCCTTAATTGCAGATCAAATTCATGATGGATATGGCTAAGGGAAAAAAGAAACCCATAGATATATCCAATACACTGATGGGCACAATCATGACCAGTTATTGTGCTGCATATTATGTGTGGGATGGGGTGCACAAGAAGGGCCAAGGAGATAAATTGGCACTGAAAGCATCGCTACCCATACTAGAAAAGTGCCTACTAGGTTTGTAACTTTGCTTAATAATTATGTGCTATTTTTCGTTTTTTTCCAATCCATTGGTGATTCAGCAAAATATTATTTTGTTGCAGAGGTTATGGAAAGGATTGCAATTGGGGATATTCCTGCCAAAGAGGTCAAGAAATGTGCTGGCAGGTTTTTAACTCTAGCACCATCGAGGCAGAGTAAAAATGATCTCCCACTTATCTTTCCTTGGGTGTATGGCCAGGAGGAGCCAAAATAGTATCTTTTAAAATAAAGTGTGTTTATACGTTAAATCAACTCTTTGTACTGAATTCATTTCCCATCTTCTTGGCCGTACTTCAAATGGCAGTCCTGAAGCATATACATTGAATGTCCATATAAGAAGGTAAGTATATCTCACAACATGTGACTTGAAGGTTCAATGCACTACCGTACCCTGCAAGGATTTTGCAAGTGGCATATCCAATGCCTATGCAAAGCACTACCTTGGATGGCGGTGGACCAAAATGCTAGTCTTTTGCACGATCTAAATCACCCAGCAGGGCTTAGGTAGCGCTCCGTGAACATCCAAAATTGCACCAAAGTGTACGTCTTTTGCACGATCTAAATCCCCAGTAGAGCTTATAGGTAGTGCTAGGTGAACATCCAAAAATGAACCAAAATGCACGTCTTTTGCACGTTGTAAATCCCCAGCAGGGCTTAGGTAGTGCTCGGAGCACATCCCGTGAACATCCAAAAGTGAACCAAAATGCATGTCCTTAGCACGTTCTAAATCCCCAGCAGGACTTAGGTAGTGCTCCGTGCATATCTTTTGAACATCCAAAACACCATGTCAGAAAAAGGTCGACCACCATGTACAGTCTATGAAGCATCTTTGTACCTTCATACTGAAGGATCTGGTCAGGGATAGTGCACGATGCACATTCAAAGAACGTCCTTTGCACTACTGCAGGAGAATGTTCTTTGCACTTGGATAGTGCGCCTTTTGATACTTCTTTGGACGTTCGTGAAGAACATTCTTTGCACCAAAGACGCTGCACTAAAGAATGTTCTTTGCATGTCCTTTGCACCAACTTTTCCCCACTGGGTAATCATCAATAATCTAATAATCAATAATCATTCTTCTAAAGGCTAAGCCTTGTTTCTGCAGCCATGTGTCCCTGTGCACTACAACTCTCTTCAAATCAGAATATGTTTTTAATCCCAACGTACTTCGTAGATCATCTAGGAACTTCTTTCTTGGCCTTCCTCTGCTTCTCTTGCCGAGCACCTTACCCTCCATTATATTTTCTAAACAATTATTATGTCAAAGAACATGTCCAATGAATTTAACCTTCCTTTGCTCCATCTCTTTTATCAGTCTTCTTTCTTCTTTTATTTCCCTCAGCACCTCTTCAGTGCTATTTCCGTCAGTCCATCTTGTTTTTGTCATCCTCCTCCATATCCACATTTCCATTTCTTCCAACCGCGACTTTTCCATCTTTCTCAATGCCCAGCTTTCACAACCATATAATAGTGTGCTCCATACAAACGTTTTCTCAAAAGATAACCTTATTTCTACTTTAATGTGGCTATTTCCTACAATATGTATTTTTTATTTTCATATTCCTTCTTTGCTAAGGCTATCCTTCTTTTTACTGCAGAGGTGCTTCTGTTATCTCTTGAAATTATGCTCCAAAGGTAGCTGAACTCTTCAACCTGTTTTATTATCGATCCCCCTATCGTTATATAGGAGCCGTTTTCGTGTCTAAATACTGTCATAGCTTTAGTTTTCTTGACATTTATTTTCAATCTCCACGGTGCTAATAGGGTATTCAAAATTTCGAACAGACTCTTTCATGAGAAAGACATTTTTTCTGCCAGACCCAATCACGGCTTGGCACGGACAGATACAAACGTTCAGGAGTTGGAGTCGAGGGGGTGTGAACTATTTGAGGCAAAGAGATAAAAACCACAGCCAAGATAAAAGCGCAGTTGACCGTTTGAAATGCAGTCAATCAGGGAACATCTTCATCGCTGTCAGAAGCAGTAAATGACGAGACCAAAAAATCCAAGGTGGTGGCCTAGATTCGAATAATACCTACAATCGTGGGAGCATAGTTTATTCTTAATTAATTTCTCAGCCAAATTAGTATCTTTCATCGAACTATGGTATTATACATATTGTTTTATGTTTACATAAGTAATTAAGTAGGCGTATAGGCGTATTCCTGCCGCTACGACGGCGATATATAATGACGCCACCATTATGCTTCGATGAACTGTACACAAAAGTGGAACTGGGATTTTAACTTACTTTAAATGTCTGATTATGAAAAGTTGACGTTTATCAACGAAAAACATGGCATCGAAAAACATTCATCGTAAATCGCGTCAACTGCTGCCCATTCACGACTGTGCGACAGGGCCACTACGGGGAACATGCCTACCACCACGCGGAAAGTACTTCGCACTCCTCCGTTTCCAATTGGTCGGGGGTTTGATTGCTCGACTGCGCTATTCTCTTGGACGACACCTAGAGACAGACGGGGAAGGGTGAGTGGATTCCAGGGGATGGGGGAGTGGGAAGGGGGTGAAGGAGGTCGGCCGGAGGGACAGCAACAATGGAGGTGAGCCTAGGGACAGAGAGACCCAAAGAAATACATGCTGAGAGTGAGTGAGGGAGGTGGAGGGGGGGGCACCAGCTTTGGGAGGACTAGGCTGAATTCCCTGATTCTCTTCTTGGACGCGCAAATTCTTCTCTTTCCCAGTTGCGTAGAGTAGAGTTAGAGTAGAGTACAGTACAGTAGAGTAGCGTTAGAGTAGATAAACAGAAAGACAGCAGATCAAGTGGGCGGAGGCAGACGTCTACTGAAGCGACGGATATTGAATGATATATTCTGAGGATGATCAGAGAATTGCAGATGTAGGCATCATACTGAAGAAAGAATAGGGCAGGAGAGTGAAGTCAGTCTGGCAGTACAGCGAAAGAATTCTAATGCTGAAGCTGGAAGGAGAGCCGACGGATATAGTGATCGTATAGTCCTATATGCCGACGTCTATCCATTAAGAAGAAGATATAGAAGAAGTGTACGAGCAAATTTAAGAAGTCCTCTGGATAGTGAAGGTAAAAGACAACCTCATCATCATGGGAGACTGGGACCCTGTGGTGGGAGAGAAGAAAGAAGAAAATAGTGAGGGATATTTCTGACTTAGCAAAGGAAATGCCAAGGGAGAAATGCTGGTAGGGTTCTGTAGAGAGAAGAATATGGTAGTAGCTAATATTCTCCTCAAGCACCATCCGCATAGGAGGCACACATAAAAGATGCCAGAAGAAATTACCCGATACGAAATGGACTAGATACTCGTCAGAGTCAGATACAAGAACCAAGTAAAGCAGTATAAGAGCTATCGCGGAGCGGACTATACACAGTGACCACAGCCTAGTACTCATGGACAGCCACGTTTTATACAAGAAAATCAAGGGGATGAAATGCTAGCCAAGGTGGGACAAGAAAATATTGGCCGAAGAAGGAAAAAGAGAAAGATTCGCCACAACATTCGACAGGGGACTAGAAAATGAGGAGAAACTGGGAATCGAAGAAAAACGGGATTAGCTGAAGAGGACAACCACATAAGTAGCAGAGGACCAAGTAATAAAACGGAGAACTCTACCAGGGCCGACGCCGCTCGAAGAAAACCTAACTAATAAACAACGATAGCGAGGTTGACGAGGAAGATCGGGACCCACTCATACTGAGGATTGAATTTAATAGAGCAGTAGAATACCTCAGGAAGAACAATGCACCAGCAACAGACAACATAAACGGAGAAATCATCAAAGCGCTCGGAAGTAAAGCCAAGGATAACCTGTGCGAGGTAATTAGAAATAGCTACCAAAGCGGAAGACCACCAGAGAGCTATCAAAGGAGTGTAATGATTGAAATACCGAGGAAGGTGAGGACTGCGAGATATGTGGAGGACCGAACCTTGCGTCTTGTGTCCCAGTTAAATTCATGGCGATGGGTGCTTTGAACCATTTGCCTTGCAAGCGATTTCCTCCCGAAGCAGCTTGGATGCCGTGCCACTCTCTCTCTCTCCCTCTCTCTTGGCCTGTCTCTCTTCCCAATCCGTTTTTTCCATTCTATTCTTCTTCACTTCTGATTCTCCTCCTTTTCGCGCAGGTCTACACCACGAACTTTTGCGGGAGATATTGGTACACATTATAGATGGTGTGTTCACAATCAAACAATTCAAAATGAATTATTAGCTTTTGAGAACTCTCTCCTTATTATCAGCAATTATTAGTACATGAAACCATCAGACAGTATGCAAAAATACCATTAAGTTGCAATGAAGTAGTTGGATAGAAGGCTTCCGCAGTGGCTTGTAAACATGATGAAGCTTCTTCCGGAGCAGCTGCGTTGGTCAAAGTTCATCAACAGCAGTTTCTTCTCCGTTGCGGGAGACGTCTTCAGGTCTAACTGATGTCGGTCCGAATGTGGCCAGACCATATAGGCAGGATGCTTGCACCAAAAACCCTAGTGAAGTCGGTCCTGCGTCTCTATTTGCTGAGAAGAGTCTTATCCATGGCGTGGCCAGCGGGTAACCGTCATCCCTGTTGAAGTTTTCCGGACTTTACTTTATATAAATTGCCTCTCGTATATTTCTGGGAAAATGTCAACTTTTCTAGCGATCACCTAATCGCAAAGTATAAAAAACGAAGAAAATGAGATATCCAAAGAAGTTTGAAAAATATTGCCTCTTAAATTATCATTGCAAGTGATTTAGAATTAAAATTTCACTAATTGCTTGTAGTGATGAAGATAAGCAGGTATCCTTTTTCTCCTAAAACTCCGAAACATAGGTTCACCGTAAATATTAAGCAACCGACGAGGAATGAAGGTAGTTTGAGTGAAATATCATTTTACTTAGAAATCAATGAATTTGGTCTCATTTTAAAGAGAAATATCTCACCCTTCTAATAACACTAAAAATTAAAACCCTTTCCACATTACTTTTGGAGATATTTACGAAAAAATACCAGCCCTTTTACATAGAAAATAGTACGTGTATGCACTCCAGAGAGACATTATTTACAAAATGAGGTATTTCTTACACTTAGATGTCGTAAAAAACTAATAGCATGTTGTTTGTACGTTTTCTCAATTATATTTGAAAATTGATCATATTGTCACCGCAGTTGGTCCTTGGGTATCACAAAAAGCCTTCCATTTTGAAGGAGTTTCAAACGCACCGCACGAATAAAATGAGTCAAGTTAAAGACTAATTTAGATATTTTCATTTAATTACTTACAATTTCTATCACATAAAATTATATAATTTCTCGATTATTTATGTTATATTAAATTCGTGCTTCTCACAGTTTGTGGAGTTGAAACATAAAATTCGAATATGGTCTCTATTATGACTAAGGAATTATCTCACTCGGACTATCTTAAATACATCATCTGAATAGTTTAACAAGGCATACTCTGTTTCAATGAACTATTCCCATAAGTGAACTTTAATGTCCATCACCAGTACACACTCTTTTGGAAGATTTTTCCATCGTTTGCCGCAATTTTCCGGCTCCCAAATAGTCCTATATAATTACGGGACCCGGGAAAGTGATATGAAAAACGTCTCCATGACATTTGCTCCCTTTCACTCGACCCGGCGGGGGCCTCACTTCCCTTTCGGCCCGGGCCGACGGCGGCAGTGCGCGGGATAGGAGGTCCACGGAGGAGGGGGATCTCAACCAAAGGGAGGAATGTGATGGGGGTGGGCAAGTTTGAGGGGAGGTCGAGGGATCACCATCGAGACTGCACCACCAAAATGGAATCCCTGCATGTCTTCATCACTTTTTCGAGACACAAACGAGTGAAAATATGGTATTGGGTATCATTTTCCCTTTAAGGTCGTTTGAGTGAAATATCATTTCACCAACAAATATATAAATTAAGTATGATTTTAACGAAACCCTTCCAAAGATATCAAAATATCAGTCCCTCACCAAACTACTTGTGAAGATATTAGCGAACAAATGCCAGCTATTTCACATTGGAAATGGCAGAAGTATGCACTCCAGAATGAGAGAGACAATTTTAAAAATAAGGCATTTCTTATACGTGAATTTTGCCAGAAATTTAATAAAGTGTAGTTAGTATTTTTTCTCAAATATTTTTGAAAATAAGAGAAACACCGCAGTGAACTTTTCAGGATCGAAAATAAACATCCCGTTTTGAAGGTATTTTTAAATATACGGCGTGAAGAAAATGACTCCAGTTAAATCCTTATATAAATATTTTTGTTTAATTGCTTAGAGTTTAGGTCATATAGAAGCATATTAATGCACCAATAGTAAAGCAATATTTAATTATTACTTCCTAAGGCAGCTGAAATTCTAACGCGTAATTCGAATACAGGCACCAACATGACCAAGGGCAATGTCTCTATACACTACCTTTAATCACTCTCAATGATAATCCAACAGTTTATTACCGCAAATATTTTTTAAATGCAATGATTTTTTTAAATGCATTTGCTACAGGCACTTATGTACTTCATTTTCAAGGAATATTCATCATCTTCGCAGCTAAATGACATTTTGTGCCAAGTGTAAGATTTTTTACATAAATCGACAATTCAAGAGAATAGCTCTTTTTGGTCAGAAGTAAATAGTTCGTTTTGTATCGTTCGTTCGCGAACTACTCATCTCTAGCGTGAATGACTCCCGCAACAATTCGTGGTGTAGACCTGCGCTGCAAGTGGAAGATGTGGGGGGGGAGGGGTTGAGGCATAAGGAAGAAGGGAGGGTAGGGGTGCCCACCAACAAATTCTGTAAATGTTCCTCATAAATACTTCTACAGAATTACTTAAAAAGTTCTGTAGATATTCCTTCAAGTATTGAAGCGCCATTTTACGAAATTCCCTACGACATTCTGCAGAATACCTTAGGACGTTCTGTGGAATTCCCTACGACTCTCCATATAGGTCCTTAGAAAAAGAACTGGGTCAACGGAAACCTCATATATTTCCATAGAGTAGCTGAAGTTCTACAGAACAGCTTGTGAGGAGTTGTTTTGCTCTGCGGAAAATAACTCTACAGAACATATGTTCTGTAGAGTCGGGCTCTCATGTTCCGTACAGATCCTTTAGAAAAGGAACTAGTTCTGAAGAAGAAGAGTATATTTCTGTAGAATTCCTAACGTTCTACAGGACAGCTTCTGAGGAATTTTTCAGCAGGTTGGGAGGGAAGGGGAGGGCGTCATCGGGAAGACCGCCAACCGGGAGCGAGAGCCGACAGGGGCGGCAGGGGGGGGGGGGGCAAACGCTCCCACGACCACCCCGTGGGGCGCGACCCACAACAAGGGTGGCGAGGGGGAGGAGGGGTGGGGAGGTCGGGCGTAGAAAGGTTTGCGGGGAGAGGTCGGGGGGTGGGGGGAGGGGGGCGGTTTATCTCGGGGCGCATGAGAAGAGAGAGAGGGAGGGGTGGGGGGGGCGCATGATAGGGGAGGAAAAAGAGGAGAAGGAGGCAGGAGAGTAAAGAAGACAAGAGGAAGAGGCGATGCCTCTCGAAAATTCTTCCAACAAAGTGAGAGTGATGTTAAACTTAATATATTCACTAAACTACAACGAAACATTTGAGTCGTATTTTTTTCTAATGATTGAAATGAGATTCGGTTCTATTGCGCAAGATTTCATTTTATAGCAGAGGTATGTTAACATTTTCCATCCATAGTGGTTAAAAAGTGTGTAGTCGAGATTTCAAAGCTATTGCATCATAATCATCAAATCACCTATTGATGATGCAATTTCATTGAAATTCAGGTTGGCTGCATTTAATTTCTTGACCACAGTGGGCTGTAAAATTTTGGATTTCCGACTCCTATTTTCTGGGTAATCCAGAACTAAACAATTTTAGTCTCAAAATGATAATCATACTACGCCACTATTAATAATCTGACAGTGGTAAACTTCACATCTTTTCAAAATTTGATGTTCGTCAACAGTTCGTAACAGATAAAGTAAAATACTTACAATTTTTCTACAGTATTGTATGAGTACGATGCGTTTCACAAATGTGAAATGCGTAGTATTGGAATATTGTATGAAAGTATAAAGTATATCACTTTATTATGAATTCAAATATAATCCCCTAAACTATATTATCACCCATTTTTATAACTCGTGGAATATGTAAAACAAAATTCCATAAAAAACCTGGAATCAAAAATTTAAGGGATGCAATGACTTTGCGATTTCTGCGTCAACAAACTATTCTAAGGCTTACAAAGCTTCAATATTTTCAAAAAATATCACAGGCTGTCAGAGTGCGTTCCTGATCAAACAGTTTTATAGGACATAATGTACGGTTTTTACCTTCGATCACACATTTAAAATCCATTGAATTTTCAAAACATCCCATCTTAAAAAGGAAAAAGGTTTGCTTAGGAAAGAGCATCACCACCTTTTTTCTAAAGGAAACACCTCCCTGGCTACTATTATATGTAATACAAACAAAAGGCTTTAAATTGCTAAGGGTATCATCTTAAGTACGACTCGAATGATGCGTTTAAAACACCAAGAGTATTGCATCAGTTGTAATCGTGAAAATTTATTGTTACGTACATGGTATACAATACCATAACGTACACTGTAACATTAAAACATTAAAGAAAGCAAAACAGAAGCATCAATACATTCTCGAGCATGTAACTTTGAAACAAGAGCGTAGTGTTTCAACTAAAATATATCAATTAGAATGATAGAAAATGTTCGTAGCCTCACCAATTTGAATAAGTAAATGAGTGCAGGATTACAGGATTGTGTTCCGGAACGGCATAGGACGCGTTTAAAGATAGTCCGCATTTCTCACTAGCAGCTGCGGTGTTGTCTTGGACAGAACAGAGCAAGTTTTTATTGAAAAATAAAAAAGAGGTTGCACAGAAAGAGGTTTAAGTTTCATTTAAATTAACGGTGACCACCAAATTTAAAGGTTAAATAAATAATTGTTTTTAATCATTTACCTAAAATTTCTGAAAAATTGCAACCTAGAAAGGCATCACAAAAGCGTAAATTTTTTCTTTTCCTTAATATAAGATGATGAAGCATTGCTTTGGTTTCCATCGCTGACTTATTTGCCATATTATAACATATTTGCCAGTAATTCTAGAACCAAAAGAAAATATGCGGGATACTCTGGATTCGATTAAACAGTTAATATAAAGGATGTAAGGAAATTGATTAATGACGCCACCATATTCACGAAGGTTTGTACACACATGTCAAAGGTTGAGTCAAAAACATTTGCAGTCATATCTCTCAAGAGGCGTAAACAAAAGACGTGCGTTACCCAAATCTCGAGCACGTGAAGGTGACTGAAGAGCGGGAATCGTGAGTCATTGAGTGCACATCTAAATATCTTTTCAAGTAAGTAAAAAAAAATTCTTGGGCCAAAATCAACTTAAATACACTTGTTTATACGGTGGAAGTAGTCATTCATGTATTTCTGCAAATGATGCAAGAATCATATTTTAAAAATTTCGTCTCGATGAAAGCATTACTTCGACTTGGATCTACGGCGCAAAATTCTAAGTTAAAGTGCAAACCAGAGGTAAACACGAGTTAATTACTTTGTATGACACATTGATATTTGAAAGCATCCATCATTGTAATATAAAACAAAATATTTCGCGTTTAGGGGTAAATCTGTGAAACTGTTATGTGGAAACCAAACCAAGGAAACAAATCAGTGAAATGCGATGTTTTTTATTTTTACCAATACAGCCTCTCTTCTTCCCATTTCTCCCCAAATGCTTGTCTCAACGCTTATATTTCCCTCATTTGATTATTGCGCTCTGGTCTATAATGATCTTCCATTGAAATTAGAAAATAAGCTTCAGCAATTCTTAAATTCTTGCGCAAGGTTTGTCCTAGACCTTAGTAAAGACGAGCATATCTCCCACCACCTTCACAACTTGTCATGGCTTAAAACCTCTTATCGGAGGAAATATTTACTTGGGTCATTTCTCTCAACTCTCTTCTGCAATAAATATCCAGCCTATCTCTATTCCATGTTCAAATCCAAATCAGTCTTTGTTCTCAGAACCACTAGAACTGAACCCTCCTACATCTAACGGACAAATATGTATCTTAAATACCTCGGGAAAATAAATACGCACCTTAACTCATTTCTCATCTCTGGTTCTAATCTCTGGAATTCCTTGCCATTATCCATAAAAAATTCTTCCTCGCTGTCTGTTTTTAAGGAAAACTTTTTAATTATTATCATAAGCAGCATATATGCCAATAATAGGAATATTTAACCTGGTATAGATTTATATATTTCCAAAGTGATCGACGAAATTATTGTTTTTTGTTATCTCTTTGTGATTGATACCATCTTTTCCTTCGCTATATATTATATTTTCCATTGTTTTTAGTGTTAATTATCTGTGACATTTTTTTTGTTTATCATCTCTGTGAGATGTTGGCCAGGTGTATATATTTTTGTGTTACTTTTTGCTCAAAGCAGAATTTTATGTGTGTTTTCTATTTTTTGCTCTTCTGGGGAAACCCAGAGCATAATTAAACTTATTCTATTCTATTCCATTCTGTTCTAAGTTTATACTAGTCACGCCTGTGACATCTTTTTATTATTGTGCACTACACGTTTTTTCCATCGTTTGGACATATTGTTGCGCTGCAATCATTCTGTGTCTTCCCTTCTACGAGCTGTCTTCGGATCCTATGCCGTTGGGTCACAAACGCCTTTTTAGTGTTCTAACCTCTTCCTTTCACCACTGTTCTTCTCCTTTTTCCTTTCTTCCTACCAGCTACTTTTTCTCCCATCATGAATGACATTGATCCCGTATGCTCGTGGCTATGCCAAATTAAAAAAATATCCTTCTAACTGTCCCAATTTACTTGTCCCACGGAGTTTCTCACTTTTTGTATATCCTTGAGTATATTCCCTAATGGTCTACGCGTCAAACTACGCGGTCTACGCGGGCATTCTCCCCCAACTGCTCCCAGCCCTTCATTGTTTTTCTATGCAGCAATCCTTCCTACTATGTCGTTTCGCCCGTCACAAATATCATGAGCTAACCATTTCGTATCAAAAATCAACCCACTTCCTTATCAAGATCATTTTGGCCTCAGCACCAAATTGGCTTTCCACCGTTAGCAAACTTTTTAAATCTTCTCATCGATCTCTTGAACTTCACTGACTTAAATCTTTGAAAAAAAAAGTCCCCTCTTTGTGCCTCCCATTTCCGCGCTGGTGAATTTTTTTGTTTTTCATCACTGTGGCCAGGTTTATATATTTTTGCGTTTTTTTTTCGTTCAAAGCAGAACTTGATATGCATTTTCTTTTTTTGCTCTTATGGGGAAATCCAGAGCATAATAAACTTATTATATTCTATCTCTATACATATTACTAACAGGTAGGCTCACGCAAGCAAAGTTTCACACAAATCTGTTCATAACGGAAACTCGCTCGTATATAGGTATATGCAACCCCCCAGCTAGTCCCAACACGTGAGCGCGCGTGAGACAACCGAGAGGCCGCCATCGCCGGTCAGCCCTCGTCCCTCTATCACAACCCCCGCTGGTACACCCGACCTCCCCTTCCCCTTCCCCCACGCGCTTTACACCCTCCCGGAGGAGGTTGGCCGTCGAGAGGGAGAGAGCACCACCACCTGCCCATCACCACTCAACCTCCTTTGCATCCCATCCGTGAAAACAACAACGAGGAGGAGGGCGTCGTTTAAGAGGGGGAGCGACTCGAAAGCGAGGGTGACACAGGGTTGCATGCACTCACCCTTTCTCTTCGGTGACCGCGCTTTGTTGGCCGACGCTCTCTTTTCACACCCGGAGTGAACCGGCGAGGGAGCGAAGGGCTCTCTCTTTCCCTCCCCTCTCTCTCCTCACGCCCCGAGTGAGCGAAGTATAAACACAAGCCGTGAGGGCCTCGTGTGACGGATGGACGTCACACGAGGGGGTCACCATTGGTTCACCCTCGCACGCGAAGACATCGGCGCACGCTTCGCCTAGCCTCGTTTGCACGCGAAATCCCAGTAAGTCATCGTAGCCATATGTGATGATGGGCGGACAGGAAGAGGAAGAAAGAGTACAGGCTTTACAGACAGGATGAAGAAAAAACTTTCAGGAACAATATTTCTCTGACGATGTATAAAGCATACTATTAACCCCCTCGTACTACGGCAGATTAGATCGCGCCAATAAAATTAGAGAGATAGATTGTAGAACCGATAGGTATAAAATGTCATTTTTTTCCGCGTACCATTTGAGACCATAACAGCTGTGATCGTCGTCATGAGTAGTGCGAATATTGACATTAGCTAGACTGTAGATCTTTTTCTTTATATTCTCTACGTTCTCATTTCTGCATGCGGTAAATATTGATGTTCTAATTCGAGCATGATATTGATTGCATGATAGTAGTAGTCTTCGTATCCCTTGCATGTTGGTACGATTGACGATGGGATGTTTCTTGGTTAGTAGATTTTTAATGGTCGCGTTGAATGTGTAGTACGCTAGTTTCAATGTAGTTTCGGTGTTCTGCCGTATAATTCAAGCACAACTGGAGTGGAAGCACCCCCTGCCACACACCCTTTGGGTGGCTTGCAGGGTATGACGTTGATGTAGATGAAGAAGGGTGCTTCTTACGCTGAGAAGAAAAATGTAACATTAGACATTAATAAGAACCTCCATTTGTAAAAATCGAATGGATATTTACTGACTTACGATTGATCCTACACTTAACGGTAGATTATTCAGTAATAATTAAAAGAGCCTCTGCCGTTAGATGCAATACCCGATGAGAAGATGAGCTCCACCCATGCCGTCGGAGTGAGACGATCAAAATAACAAAAGAAGACGCGACCAAAATGAATACATAAAACGGAAGTCGAGGAAGTGCACAGCTACGGAAGCGAACGAAGTGATACTTTTCTCCATCGATTCTCCGTAAGCCGGTGGCGTAATGATTTTCACTCTTATTTCAATGCTCAGCACGATACACCTTCATTCAGTCTCACGAATTGGTACAGAACTTGGGGGCCATCGACGCGTAGTTGGACCCACTTTACAGCCTACGTTACGCTGGATCGCTAGACCGACGACCCAAGGTCAACATTCTTGATAAGTGGCCAGACAGGTAGTCGTAACTAGCGAATTGATCGATATGACCACGGTGCGCTCCTGACTTATTACTATAGGTATTACGATGGAAGGAGAGAAGCTTAAATGACGCACAGGAATAATACAATGAATGTAGGCAGAATTATAATTTAACTCCAAGACATCAAAATAATGTATCCATCAAATTATCGTAATAAATTATAATTATCTTCAAATTCTGTCACATGACACTCAAACCCACTTTTTCAAAATTTTGACCTTTAAGCACACTGTCCAAACAAATCATAACAGACTCGAAGTTCATGATTCAATTAGTACACGACATGATTTATTGTCCCTCAGAAGTACCCTGCTCACGTAGTTTTTTGCTTAATATCAAGCTCCCATCATCATTATCAGCCATCACAGCGAAGATCGCTTTTCTGCATAACACCACTCCATATTTTGAACAGACAACTAACCGAGAGCAGACTGTACATCCATTTGACGGCTCTCTGACTGACGTTCGATACAAAACCATTACACTGTTTGTTCTCTTGAACAATTCTTTCGACTTATTCTTCTGCCACCACTTTTTCCAATTCGTTTTTACATCGAAAAATGTGTCAAACAATTTAGTATCTTCCTCTCGTAAGTGTTTTTGAAAAAACTTCTCACATGTTTTCAAGGCATCGTCATTAACGACTCCTGCAAACGATTCAATTTTCATCATCCCCTAATGATGCGAGCGTTCGCTGAGGCCTAGGCTGATGGGAAGTCTTACTATTTTAAAATTACTTTCAATGAAAAACCTTAGCGATTCCAAAATATTTATATTCATAATATGAACTAAGTTTGCTATTCTGTGGCATATTTATAAAACAGCCCATTGGAACAAGAACTTGTGTTAAGCAAGTTGGCCATTACTTGACTCCACTTGTTGCACTTCCCAGATGGCATAATTCTTCCACTTTTTGTACCTTCATCGTTCAACTCTTATACGAACTTCGCCTTCTACATTTTTCTCTTTTACTTTACAGGAGATTAGTAATGTCTTCACGAGTAGATCATTTTGTAACAGGAGATATCTAGGTGCCCGGGATTTTGATGATATTTAACCCATACGTCCCGCAACAAATTTGTAGTAGAAAGATTTAAGATGCTAACAAGATATCAAAGATCATCATGGGAGATAACCCTGCTCTTTTAAAATAAAGAACTTCCAGTCATTTTTCATGGGCTATATGACGGTATACTTGAGTCTAACTTAAAAATGTTCCATTAGTCGAAGTAAACTTTGAAAAGACACAAAGAAATTCAAGAGATTCAATTAAATTCTGAGAATCTGGCATCAAAATGAAACCCCACATACAAGTGTTCTTTCCAAAATAAACCGAAAACCCAACCTTTCCGCAATTTCAATGCAATGCCATAGTGGGCCACCATTTAGCCTTGGAACTTGGGGCACAACCATATTTAATTTATAACCATTTCAAAGAGGGAGGAGTAATCTTATTTTTCAATGAGAATTGCGTTTTCTTATACGAAAAAGTTCAATCCAATACGGCTCAAAAAGCATTTATATCCGTTGCTAGCATATTTTTCTCGACTGAGGTGTAAGTATCGCCAATAATCCCGACGTGGAGGGCAAACTTGATCCTAGATACGCATTCCGTGGGCTCGCATTAACATGGTATACACTTTCGGTTCACTGGACTCCGGGAGATATAGTTACCATAGATTGTGTCCCGTATGAAAGGTGACCCTTCCCAGAGTTACGGGAGGCTTTTTTCCACCACAGACAGGGTTTAGAATCTGGAATCTGGGCACCAGGAGTAGGTGGGTGCAGTTGGAGGCGTTGTTTTGGAACGCGGCACGAGGGAGGGAGGGGTGGTTTATCGTAGGGGTCCTGGGAACGGGGGGGGGGGGGATCCAGAGGGCAATGGTTTAGACGCTGGTTTATTATCGAGTGAATCTCAGACTGTTCACCTTGATCACACTTCCAAAAATCGTTATAATTCTTGGCTGACACTGCGTGCATGTTCAAGAAGTTTGTCTTAGACGCGTGGTCTTTATCTGGCAAGCTCGAAACTTTGAAAGATACATTACTCCTCTTGACCTTCCAGGGCCGCTTTCTAACATGGATAATGTTATACAGAGGTAAGCGATGAAAAAACTGAATAAGAGTGCGGTTTCCTTTAAGAGATCAATGCATGTCCTCGCGGTGATATCAAAACAGAAATGTATTGTTCCAGACGGGCAAAGGAGTTTCAAAATTCAGAAACATCTTTACACATCCTATTGCGCTTTAGTCCAATTTTCTGAGTCAGCCAGGAACTCTGAAAGCAAATATATTTTCCAATATATTTGTCCCCTAGCCACTAAAATTCTACCATAAATACGATCAGAATAAATTCTTTCCTGTATATATAAAACAAATATTTCTTTTGAGAGCATCGTGACCGAAGCTGATCATGGGATATTGCTGAAATGGCAGAAATTTTATAAAATTATCAGCATCTTGGAATATTTGATTCGTATAAATTACCCAATACAAGCAAAAAGCGTCATTAACAGAAAACGCGAACTGGGTACGTGACTAACCCTCTCTTTACTTCCGCTCAAACGCTCGTAATCTTCAGCCAACGAGTGTCAAATCGAGGGAAGGCCTCGAAGTTGGGCAATGTCCCCGGGGCCTTTAAACATATCTTCTAAGAACCTTTTGAGGTTCAGAGCCTGCCCAGCGGCGTCCACACCCTCCTGCAAAAGGGTTTCCATGGGAGACTGTCTTTGAAGGGGGCGTGGCACAGAGAGAGAGAGATTGTGGGGGGAGGGAGGAGCAAGGGGTTAGCGAGGGCCTCGAAGTTCGGATGAGAAGGCGCACGTGAAATAGCCGGGAGAGCGATCCTCTGGCTCGGGCCAAGCCACGGCTAAGCACCCTACCTCCCTCCCTCACCCTCTCGACCTCCTACGCTCCAGCTCGGAGTCACTCCGTTCTTCGCCTCCGAGTGATTTACGAGTTTTTGACCGGCTGCCGCAGCTGGAACCAACCTCTCGCAAAGCGGACCTTTCTCGTCTCATAAGGCCGTTTTACGCGACGCATAACTAGGAACTGAAAATCGAACTCTTCTCAGTATACTTAAAATCGCACCGAGTAAAGTGTGTGATATCGCATCCAATTACGGAATCGAATTTAATTATTAGGATTGCATCGAGAAATAAGTACGATACTTCTTTTCCACTCGATTCTTGGCCCCAACAACCAATCACAGGCAAGCTGGTGAGTCGAGAGTTTCCAGATAATACCGGTGGTGCAGCTGTAGTCTACCTAAATAACATTCGGGGGAGCTGTGCGACTTTAAAGAGGAAACACATTTTATTGAGACTTCTTTATCAAGAATCCCAAAAGTTGTTTAGGAAGCTTAGTAAACAATTTTGACAAGATACCATATCAATACGCCTAATTTATTTACCCAGCATAACATGGTGAATGCCCTGACGGTTCCACCGCGCAATAAAATCAGCATCGTAGAAAAAAAAAGGCTCCAAGGCGTCGAATACAATCTAAATCCAGATTTTGGTCCCTAGAATTCGGCTCTGGTTACAGTATTGAATTCAGTACTTTACTAAGCATGAAATTAATTTCAATAATCGAGAAACGGGAGCGCCAAAGAGGATCAATGGAAAAAGAGGAAAGGTGAGAATTAGATTGAAGAATAATCGTCAATCGTAGAATCGTGAATTAGAGAGGTGAGAAGTTTCACTTTTTCGAAGGGCGAATAGGTCGGGAAATTGGGAGGCCATTTGAAGGGGGAAGCCAATTAAATCCCACGTCCGGGAGGCGGGCGATCAAGGCGAGAGGGAAGAACGCCCTTTCTTTTCTTTTAAAAGGGTGAGGCAGGGAAGGGAAACGACTCGGCGACGGTCCACGGATTACGAGAGCAAAACGCTCGAGTGATTTGGGCGAATTAAAAAGACTTTCGCGCCTTTCTTCCCGATGCGTGTGGCGTGGACTCTTTCCTTTAAGAAGTTCCACTCCACTTGGAGAGGGCGAGTGTGTTGTGGAGGAGGACGGTTCGGAGCGTGACTCTCGAGTGCAGTCGAGGGAAGTTTGAACACTCAGCTTCAACCGATTCCTCATACACTAATTGCTAAACACACATTCTCAGGAATCATGCAACTTTCTAAGCGATCCAACCAAGCTTATCAAAAATTTTAGCCTCAAACACTCTTTCATATCGTGACTGCCGATGCATAATTGTATTCAAATGCCTAAGTGTGACTCTGTACATGGAAACCATCGCAGAGCGTACGACCCTGTCATAAATCTTGACTAACTTATGCTGTAGCTTGTATCTAGTGTCCAAACGTAAAAAAGCGATATAGAGAGAATCTGTTTTGCTTTGTAACCTACCACTTACAGCCCTCAGCAAAAGCTCCTGTCGCAGACCAGCGCGGCAAGATGTGGAAGTATTAGGAGAGAGAAGGAAAAATGTAGGTAACGAGATAGAGAGAGAGACTGAGGAACCAAACTACTTCGCGACAAAGAGGCACACACTCGCCTCGCAAGTGGATAAAATCATCCATCGTCACGAACTAACGTTGGACAAGTCAAAAAGGAACGACAGGTGCGGGTGAGTCACTCCACATCTCACAGATTTTGCGTTGGCGGCAAGAAGAAAGGTTTTTCTGGCTAACCCTCCACAATATACAACCTTCCTCTCCACTTTCGTATGATTTCGATTGGTCCGTAGCCAATATACCAAAATCGTCCACTGCTAAAGCGCCTGAAACGTTTTCTAGAGCAATAACTTTCAAGAACTTATTTGGCGAAGAAAGTTTTCGTAAGTTTGCATAACATGAGAAAACACGCTGAGCGATGATTTGGAGGTTGGAATGAAGATGAATAGAGGGAGGGAGAGTTAACGGACACGCAAAGGAAGAGAAATTAAATGATATGTGCACCGCTGACTGCGAGTTGATTAGAAATGCGACCTCACGAAGGCTCAGAAGTCTTCTAATTCGCTTTTATAATTCCTTGGTGACCAGTTGACCAGTGGCAATTTGGGTGACGGTTGAACTACTTGGAGACTGCACGAATGCCTCATACTCTAGTCTGAGGCAGGAAAGGAGCATGGAAAAGAATTCCGTATCAATTCCTTTCCTTATAAGACAAATCGTTCTTATGAGTGAAAATCAGTTAGGATGGATTTTATAATGAGTACAATTCGTATGCTTTGTAACATGTGATCCTTCCACAACATTGAATTAACATGGAAAAATATGAATTTCCTTGAGTAGAAACCGTTATCATGACATTCGAACCTCCTGTTCGGACATAATGCTATACTTTCTCTTTTTCTACGACTCGCATTTGTTTCGAAAACATAGCGATCTAAACTTCAAATGGTATTATCTGCAATCCCATTTGGTGCCAGTAACATATGCCTTCGCTACTAGCAATTCCTCCAGTTCAGTTCAGTTCAGTCCAGTTCAGTCCAGTTCAGTTTCAAGAATAAGAATTGTTTCTATGTTTTCTTCTGTTTGAAGATTGTCCCGACTCCGTATGATCAGTGCTTCTGATTTAATTATGGAAAGAAGAAGAAGACTGCTAGGTAATTAACTGTCCTCAATACGTGTATTTCCTTCAGGGGACGGGAATTTGCAGACAGGCAGAGAGGCTGAGGATTTTGTTACAATAATCGCTGATTGCCTCTTCAAGGAAATTTCCTCTCATAAAATTAATTTGAAGTTATCCAGGAATTTTAATTTCAATTAAAGAAACTTACCAATCGGCTTTTAGCAATTTTTGTTAGATTTTAGTGGAATTATATAAAATTCTATGTTTACGCAGTTGTCTATTGCGACTCTTCTCTATCATTTTTTTAAGATTGGTCATAATTTCAGAGGTAATCTATTTAAAAATTCTTCTGATGTGAATTTCAAATTTAAAAACCTATTGAGTAGCTATGTAGTGTTTCTGACTATTATCTCCCAGTCAAGATATTCGGAAAAATTTTCAGGGCTGCAGTTTATTGATATACGACGCTAAACTTTAGGTAATAGAGCGTAGAACCATGAACTCAGCCAGATAGGCGGAATTTTTTCATGAAATTTTATTTTTATTGATTAACGTATTCATATATACCACAAATATCAAGCATCTCTGTAAGATCCTAAGAACTTCGTCGACATCCATTGATAGAATTCATCCCATTATCACGGAGTCTCCACATAACAAGTCCCATTGTTGAATTATGTCTCCTGAAAGATGAACGCGTTAGCCAATTACGGGCTCCGACAGGAAGCGGTTCCGATGAAAAAGACTAACGTCGGCGCCCCAGGCACCTTCTCACTCCCAGCGGAAACCGCCTTTACCTCAAAGCGAATCATCGCACAATGCCGTCGTCTACAATGTGTTTGTACACAAAAAATTCTGAGTCTCCCAGGAAACCTGCCGGACGAGTTGGCAAGAGAAATGGAAGCAATGAAAGAAGGGAGGCCCCCGATAAGCCCTTGCGGCACACACCTGATACGCCGAGAGAAGCGCTCGATTATTTCAATGACAGCGACCAAAAAAATGCACTAATTAGGATGTCGTCGTTCGATGGAGTAGCAGCGGTGGGATCGATTGGCGAAGACACGGGAAGGACGATGAGTGGAGGGAGGGAGGGATGACAGAAGAAAGGGGAGGGAGGAGAAAGGGAGAGCAAGGAAATTTTAATTGATTACACGGGTATGGAGCGACGAAATTTGACGGGCGGCAGTCGATGAGCGAGAGAAACGACACGAATAGTTGTGCGGGCGCTGCTCTTTTTATTTCCTCCGGCCGTCGCTCGACGACGAGGGTTGTTGATGAATCGTCGCGGGCAAATGAAGAGAACTAGAGGGCGTGGCGGTGATGGCGAGGCGGAAGAGGGCGAGGTTGTGGCGTGGCGGTCGGACTCACTCACGCACAACATGCACCACTCGGGTGGTGGAATGAAAGGGGGGCGGCCATAAATTGAGGAGGGTTACCTCTTTGGGGGATGGGGGTAGGGGAGAGGAGGATTATGCCTCGTGTGGCGCAGAGTGGGTCGTTTGTAGCGGAGAGGGTGGGTACTTTGGGGCGTCCGGTGGAGCGCAAACACACACACACATAAATGTGAGAAGGCGAGCGGGTGTGTCCGGCGAGGAGTGGAGTTTCGTAAAGGAAGGAGTCCGTGCCGCGCCGACCGCAAGTGTGTACACATGGGATTTCCAGGGTAACGGTGGTTGGCATGCGACGGAGTTAATAGAGAATTAAGGATCGTGGCAGGGACACTGTTTGCCGGCCCTGCCTCCATGTGGCGAGATACAATCCGGATCGTAAAATCCTTCGCAGATTTATCTGCCGATCGCAGATACTTTCGTCACAAGTAGAGATAGGGGTTGCCATCCAGGGGATAATCTGAGGGAAAATTTTGCACAGGACATATAAAACCGCGAGACCTCATATTGAAGCTTCATGTGATGGAGATTATAAAAAGATTTACATTTTACCTTCAACTTTTAGATTGGATACCCCAGCGATATCTGGAGAAAATTTTACGCTGTTAAACCATTTTTTCTGATATTAAAACTGGTTATCTTTTTGAGAACATCATATAATTCCTAAGCCCATATTTCGACGACAAGCAGCTTCCCTCAACATAGCATTCAACCTATTGAGAAGCATTATATTTCATTAACAGAGTGGGTTTATGCTATTTATTAGTGGTTTATAATAGCAAAGCCAGAAAGTGGGAAGATATACAACGACCCTTTTAATATGCTGCACTGTACGAGACCAGGGATCTGCCATTAATACACAGCAATCATCTGCAATTAATAAAAATATGAATGAATACATGAGAATTATCAAAACAGATTCTGGATTTAGGAGTCGAAAAATGCAAACGTCATTGATATGTATTCACAAGCTTAACGATTGTGAAAAAGTCACTATACTGTCAATGTGGCCCGGGTAGTTACCGGGAATGAATTACATTACCACACTTGAAATATATCTTGGTGATTCATTGGAACTATTGCCTACGAGAGAAAACATTAAAAAGTACATAAAATATTTTCAGTGCAATATTGAGCTGATAAATGGATAGCTAATGTACACAAATTGGGAAAGGCCTGTCATTGACATGAAATGAATCTCCGAAAAAACCCAGTCCTAAGGAAGTATGTATCTTCAACGTGACTAAAATAAGCGATCCTATGAAATGAATAAGGGTTTTTGGGATATAAAATTGGCACGAAATATGATAAAATGCTTTAGTACAATGGACAAGGGAATTAAAAATTAAAGGTGACGAATATTCTTAAACAATGGTGTTAAAACATAAATGGAGTGTCTAATCTTTTTCCACCTTTGCTGGTCATCATATGATCCATGACTGCCCATGCTTTAAGTTAGAATAGAGATAAAATTCCCGTAATCTTCTCATAACTTGGTTTTAAATTCATTACCTCAAGACTTTTTGAAGCAGAAGAAAAGCACCATTCTTGAGAGCATCCCCCTCTCATTAATAAAAGGTGCACACCTCAGTGCACACCTTAAGGAATGGTGCACACCCAATGAATAGAGCCCTAAACACCTCCGCTGCTCATTAACACGCGTCGTCTCCTGCTGCCTCCGAATGCCTGCCTCAGAAGAGAGACACTTTGATGAACATCAACTTCTTAGCGATTTCAAATATATTCTTAAGACTACAAAAAAGACCGCGAGCTATTAACTCGAGGAAAATGAATAATCATTATGTCTTATAATTGGAATATAACTTAAATTTAAACTGTTTATACCATCAAATATAGCTAGGAAGAATATTCATTTTGAAACCATTTTCTTTAAAAATTAAAAATTCCCAACCATGCTTAAACATCCCCCTTACCAAAGCAAAGAAAGTACACAGTAGCAAGGCACTGAGACAAAAACACACCTATTTAAGTATTCCACTGGTAAAGATAAGTTTAGTTGAATGTCAGAGAATCTCCTCCCGGTTTTCTACACATTCAGGGGCCTATCTACCTCTAGTATATCCTTTTTCGCCTCAGAATACGATCTATCCTTCTCATCCCGTCCATGAAATCTGTTTTCTTTCTTCCCTACCTTTCATTTCCCAACCCTCCATCACACTCTTGAGCAAACCCTCGCCCCTTATTACATCATTCAGCCATCTACCCTGCATATCACGGATTTCAATCAAAATTTTCATTGCCCCACCTCACATCTCAAGCACTTCCTCGTTAGTTTTCCTTTCCGTCCACCTCACCTTCTCCATCCTTCTACACACTTACATCTCAAATTTCTGCAGACTATTCTCTTCCTCCTTCCTCAGGGTCCACATTTCTGCTCCATACATGGCTACTCTCCATATCAAGCTCTTCACCAGCCTATTCTTCACATCCTTCCCCAATACACTAAAAATATCATTTTTGATGCCACTATTCAGGTCCGACAGATGCAATAAAATACGAGAGATACATAAACAACCAGATAGGCATATAGATAGTCCTCGATGGGCGATCGTTCTTTCGATGCCCAAAAAGTGACGATTATAAATGTCGGGGCTCTACTTGAAACACTCCCATAATGCACTTAACCAAACCTCCCATAACTTTAACCCATACACAACTAGTGTCGGAACATCCCCTGCCACCCGCTCACACGGTGACTCGGTGGCAGGAGAGAATGTAGATGCATAAGTTAAAAATCACCAAAAGAAGGATCTGGCGGAGAACAAGCGCGGAGAAAATTTGGCCCGCTTGCGTCTTCCAATGGCTTAAGTCATGAGACACGGCCTAAAGCTTTCCATTAACTTCGTCTGGCAAACGGCAAAGCATACCATACCAACGTGGATGATTGGTGTTCTATGCAGATATCTCGAGCTATCGCAAAAGAGATGTGAACATTCGCATATCTCTCAAAAAACCGCTCGCTAGTAAGACCTTGCTGTTACTAAGGGTAGGGTTTGGGGAAGGGAGGGAGGGGATGGAAAGGGTCCCGGCTTTTGTCCTAGCACCCCCTGCCACACGCCCATGCGGAGGCTTGCCGGGTAGTGCGTAGATGTAGATGCTCCTCAATTGGAAATCTCGCGATCGGCACATCATGGCCGTCTGTCTGCTCGAAGGGGGTCCTCTGCAAAAACAGGGCCAGTTCCAGATTGTGTGCGCCGGCGGTAATTGGATCCATAAATCAGGAGCGCTAAATGCAAAAGCCAGGGGCGGACCGAAGCAGCTCTCGCAAAGAAACCGTAAATTTGGCGAAACGTCTTGATTCACTCGAGTGGAAATTGCCTTGATGAAGAACTCATTAAAATGCACATGCATAAAATATTTTCATCAGGGCATTTTCGTAATACATGCTTTGAAAATGAAGCTCGTTCCAAAAATAGTTTTACCATCTTCTCGCTTTATTTCAAGTAAATAAGAAAGGCTGCAACATTGGAAATCGCAAGGGACTGACAAAATGAATGTTTACTGCGCATTCAAACGAATGTTTGAAGCGTCGCAGGTTCGGTAGAAACGTGAGAAATGAATTCGCGCAACAAGCATAGAGTTACCGATGAGACCAAAATTTTTAAAATCGACAATTATGAACCAGATATATTCCATTGAAATAAAAACATCTTTATCTAACGCTTTTATATGTGCATTCATAATCTGAATCCCTTCATACGATACTTGTGGCAGTCATTCATTGAATTGAAAAGCTTGTCGATTGAGCGAAGATAGTAACGATCGACGCCATTTTGCATTAAAACATCGGCGGTTTAAGCTGCGGCTACTGCAAAATTACACATTGGCACACCACGTGTCACAATATTCATGTATGTACACGCGTAACTACGTAGCTTTCAGTTCGTTTACTACTGTAATGATTGAAAAAATACTTAGAGAGCATTTTGAAGGTTTTACTGTTTCCCATCTCCCTTAATTGACCTCATGTAAGCACTACAATCCATTCACAACACACAATTGGATTCTGTTTACACTTCTTCCAAAAAAGAGCGTACCACACATTTGAAAATCTAATGTTTAGAGATGTATTTCACTATACCCATTACTTTGGATACTGCTGTTTAGAATGAGTGAGGAGAGGATATGAAAATATTTTAAATGCGTCAATCAGGAGAACTGATAATATTTTGCTTCGTTAGCTTATACCACCAACGCAAAATACACACCGATATGATGAGAGTGTGACAGTTTTAATTAATGTGTGCTTTGATATTTAACCGGAAAACATCTGACCAGATGAATTAAAAATAATACTGTTCCTATCTTTTTACAGTTTCGAGGCATTTACTAAAATACAACATAAGCAGCGCTGACGCTACGACAGTGTGACCAATTCCTCCGTTTTTCTATACGCTATAACACCACAAAAAGGGTTGCGTACGGCGTATTACTGGGATTCATTTGCATCATGCCTTAG